>PVJI01019300.1:0-31267 GCA_004026765.1 Micronycteris hirsuta
TGAACATTGGAGTGCATAGGTTCTTTTGAATTGGTTTTTCAGGATTCTTAGGGAAAGGCCATATATGAGAAACCTACAGCCAACATTATACTCAATGGACAAAAACTAAAATCTTTCCCACTAAGATCAGGAACAAGACAAGGTTGCCCACTATCACCACTTCTATTCAACATAGTACTGGAAGTTTTGGCCACAGAAATCAGACAAGAAAAGGAAATAAAAGTCATCCAAATCGGAAAGTAGGAAACAAAACTGTCGTTGTTTGCAGACGACATGATAGTATACCTAGAAAATCCTATAGACTCCGCCAAAAAGCTACTCAATCTAATCATTGAATTTGGCAAAACAGCAGGATATAAAGTCAATATCCAGAAATCAAAGGCATTCTTGTATATCCTTTTAGCTGGGTTTTCAAACTCTCTTTTACTCATGGATCATCCCAGGACATCGGTAGCAACACGTCACATTAAACAAGGCCCTGTTTCTTCACAGCTGCACCTGCTGTGAAGCACTGACCTGCCTTCAACGTGTCAAGAAGATAAATTTTAAATGTAGTTATTCATTATTTTTATAAAGTGCAGACCCTTTCATGACCTAGGAAATTTCCTGATTCAAGGTATGAGAAGTGCTTAGAATGTCTAAACTGCAAATGCAAATTTTGGTTTACATTTAAAAATAAGAAAATTGAGATTCTAAAAGTTGTTTTTATTCTTTTTTAAAATAACTTTACTGAGATATTTTTGACATGGAAAAATTGTGCATATTTAAGTTCTACGACTTGAATTTATAAACATATACATTGTGGAAACACCACCATAATAAAAGTAAATATGCTCTTTGTCACCTCATAGTTACCACAGTGTGTGTTTGTGTAATGAGAGACTTTATTTATAAGGAACTCTTACAACCCAACAGCCAAAATAAATAAATAAATAAATAAATAAATAAATAAATAAATAAATAAATAAATATTTTGAAATGGGTAAAGGACCCAAATAGACATTTCTCAAAAGAAGACACACAAATGGCCAAATGCATTAAAAGCTGCTCAACATCACTAATCATCAAAAATAAAAAATAAAAGAAAGCCAATCAAAACCACAATGAGATTCCACCTAAACTTACCAGAACGGCAGTCATCAAAAAGACAAGATAGTAAGTGCTGGCAAGGACATGAGGAAAGTTGAAATGTTGTATATGGTTGCAGGAGGGAGTGTAAGCTGGTACAGCCATTATGGAAAACAATATGGGGGTCCTCAAAAAGTAAAAAGAGAACTACCATGTGATCCAGCAATCCCACCTCTCGGTATATATCTAACAGGAGTGAAATCTGGATCTCAAAGAGATGTCTGCCTTCCCATGTTCACTACAGTTTATTCACACTATCCAAGACTCAGAAACAACCTAAATGTTCATTTATGGACAGAGGGAGTTAAGAAAAGGTGGAATATTATTCAACTCAAAAAAAGGGAAGGACATTTTGCCATTTGCAACAATATGGATGAACATGGAAGGCATTATTCTAAGTGAAATAAGCCAGACATGAAAAGACAGATACTGCATAACCTTGTTTTTATGTGGAATTTAACAATAAAATTCACAGAAGTGGAGAGTAGATTGGTGGATGATCACTAGAGGCAGAAGGTAGTAGGAAATGAAGAGGAACTGGTCAAAGAGTACAAAGTGTCCATTAAGATGAACACAATCTGAAGATCCATCTGTACAACATGGTGATGATGACTTTCAACATTGTATTTATAGCCTTGTTTCACTTAGCAAATATTTATTGAATGCCTTCTTTATAGTGCCCAGAGAATCTGGGGATCAAACCCATTCTTTATCTATTTTTTGAAAGATAAGCCTTCATTCTCATGGTAAGTAACCTTACTAGCTAGTGTGGAAGATACAATTCAACAAGTTACTGTAAATCAACTAAAAGCAAGACTGGAATTCAAACTCACTGACAAAATTTCTGGGTTTCCATGTAGTTTCAGTCTTCTGCATTCCAAGCTTCATGTTCAGAAATGATTGCCTCATTAAAAGTTCACTCTTCCCCCACCCCCCATCGAAACAGCCACCATTTTAGTAGGGTTGGAAGTCATTACTCAGATGATGCAACATATATCTACCCAATCATTGGACAGTCAACTTTTACAATTACGACAGTTGATATGTTTATGGTACCATTGAACACTCTCTTATTCTTCCTTCATTTAATTTTAAACCATAGAAGAAACAGCTCACTATGCAAAAGCATTTCCTGTGCCTCGGAATATTGATTTGAAGGAGAGGGGAGATTTTTGCAACATATTCATGTAACATGAAGATTTTACTTAAAACTAAAGGAATGTCCATTAAGCTTCTCAAGCTTTATTTTCAGGGATAGGAGTAAGAGTGGGTTCAACTTTTGGCCCTGTTACTTATTAGCTGTGTGACTGGGTTGCTGTGTAACAAATCACCCCCAAATCTCACTGAGGTTTTTATTCTCTCTTCAAGCTTCATCTGCCTCTTTTCGAGTGCACTCTTTCAGATTTTATTGTCCTTCTACCTTCACTGGCCCAGGTTCTCTATATATTGTGACCGTCTAAGGAGCAGGAAACACAATGATTGCTCAATAACCCAGGTTTTATTAGGAATGGTTCAGTCCAAAATACAGGCACAAACAGCAGCAATGAGAATGTGGATTAAAAAAAGGTGATGAAATAAGGTAGGACACCACAAAATACAGGAGATAAAATATGCACAGACAGTGAAGGTCTGACCTCCACTTAGGTTTACTCTGCTTTCAGAGCTCAGAGGTGACAACTGCCTTAAGAAGGGGGAGTTTGCAGGAAAAGGGGGATTTCCAGAGAGGAAAACAGAGCAGTAAGTTGAAAGCTTTGGCCTCAGATGAACTTCCAGGTAGATTTAAATTTGTTGTAACAGACTAGCTAAAACTGAACTAGCTTTTCTTTCACTGCAATTCAGCATTGCCAGTGTCCATAGTTAAGAAACATTTGATGAACAAAAACTGCATTTGAGAATAAACATAAGCTTTGACCCTGTAAATGAGATAAGCCTGCAGCATTCTATTCCTTTTAGAAATCAACATTAATGTCAGTGTAATACAACAAGAATATCTGTCCTCAGGTATCATACCGAAATCTATAAAATCTTTACAAATAAGAATGAGTGCCAGCCCCTTTGACCAGCAGGGACGTACCTGTAAACCACAGAACCCTACAAAAGCGTAAGTGGGACTTGGTCTCCTGCACCAAGAATAACAATTTAAGTTCAATGACAAAAGGAATGATAATACATTAAATTTCCAAAAGCCATTTGTGAATAATACAGCCCTAAAATTTTCTTTTTTTTTTTTCCAGAGCCCAGAGATGTTTAAAAATGAATTTTGCAGCTGAACTCTGGGAATGTCAGATCTCAGAAACAACAGACGAAGAAACGCTCATTAGCTGTGATGAACGCTGATTATAGGGCACGGATATAACAATAATTACAAAAGGAAAAAAGAGGTGATGCATCGGTCCCACATATCGAGTGTGGTTGTGTAATTAAAGAAATTTAATCACAGCAAGCATTTGTATGTATTTGTATTGATGCAAGCATGATGTATTTGTACTTGGACCATTTTGTGGATTTGCAGGCAGACCTGTCTTCAGAAAATACAAAAGGAATAAAAATATTCCTATTTTATGTGCTTTGTTTATAAACCATTTAATTTATGAAGGTTTTTCTTTTTTTAAAAATCCTAACCTGAAGACATGTTTATTGATCTGAGAGAGAGAGAGACATCATGTGAGAGAGAAACGTCAGTCTGTTGCTTCCTGTACCTGCCTTAGCCAGGGACTGAACCCACCACCCAGGTGTGTGCTCTGACCAGGAATCAAACCTGCAACCTTCTGGTATACAGGATGACACTCGAACCAACTGAGCCACCTGGCAAGGGCTATGAAGGTCTTTCTTCTGTGCTTTTTTCCTACCTCCTCCCCGACCCCCACAGAAAATCCATCTCTTTTTCAGCAAAATACTCAGGACTATTACCTTGTTAGGGTGATCTTTTTAGGATATCCCTAATTCGTTAAGATTAATAGAAGATATAGAGATGCTCATAGGAAATAATAGGTCCTATTTTATCTAAAATATTTTAAAGGTCTGGTCTTTCATTTGAGTTCTGGAAGGAAAGAGAATATAGTAGTTGCACCCAAAGATGAATCGATGAACAGTGTTCTCAAGTTCTGGGACATCAGTCGGAGCTTTGTTGGTTCATGAATAAATCCCAAAATATAAGAAGTCACTTGGTCAGCTGAACTCGCACAGAAGATTCAGTTACCTGTTAAGTCACAGGGTTATCTTGAACAAGAGTCTGTCTTGCAGCTTGCTGTCTTTTGATTTTCTGATTAAGTGATAGATGAGAAGAAGAGGTCACCCAGGCAGTACAGGGAAAAAAAAAAAAAGCAACTCACAGAAACCTTGGCTGGCCTGCATTATTCCCAGCAAGAGACTTCTGTTTTGCACTGATTACTCTTAAAGCCTTTTCCCCAGGCAAAGCTGTTTTTTTTTTTTTTTTTTGCTAATGTTGTTCTATAATTAGGCATTTCTGCTAGGATTAGTAGCAAACATGAAAAAGCTGTTCTTGCAATACACTTGTAAAAAGTATCTGAATTCAGTTATCATGGGTGAAGTTGAATTAAACTATATAATTTATCATTATGACAGTGTATCTGTGTTTGCCCTGGAAACTCCTCTTAAGTATAATAAAATAAAGAAATAGCATGAATCATTAAGCTATATACACACACACAAAACACATGTATCTTATACATTAATACTTGTATAATTTTTAAATATTTATATGTAGTAATTTTTCTAGACTCAGTCTGGTACAATGCAAATATACTCCCCCATATGATAACCTTACTTAAGATATTCAGGAGTCCATCATCTTGCAATTTAAACTGTAGGAAAGTTTCTCTTTGATGGAAAATAAATTCTCGTGCAAACATATTGTGAAAATGGGGAGAAAACATACTCCTTTCACCTGTATCTACTAAAGATCTCTCTATCAAAACAGATTTTCCAATTCTTTTTGTGAGATATTCATCAAAGAAACTAGACGTCACCCCTCCTTCCCCCAATACACACATAAACTACACCTACTTGATTAAACTTCTGTACCTGCCCAGGGAGTTCAAATGCCTGCTGGGACAAGGCAATTGCCACAATCTATGAGTAAAGTAGGCACTAAATGCAAATGACCTGTCGACACTGGATAAGCGGTGGGCAGGGCTGAGGTTGTTGACAAGAAGAAAGAGGCCTGAGTGATGGATCTGCTGCTATGTTAAGAGAAGTTATAAATCTCACATGAAATCTCTCAGTCTTTAACTGTTGGCACAGTGTATGTGGAACACACACAGCATTCTTTCAGCTGATTTAACCCACCAGCGGCCAGTCTGCAAACTCTCTGAGCCATGGCTGCCAAAAGGACTACCGAGCAGGGTGAACCCCAGGGACAGGCTGTGCCCAGAGGAAGACAGAGTTGAACCAGGCAGATTAGAACCTCTCCTCCAATGGCCTCCTGGAAAACCTGCCTGGGGAGTGGGGCACTTCAAACTAAATTAAGGCCAATCAATAGCTTGAAGATGGCTGGGTGGCGAGATGGTAGAGCGAGATTTGGGGTGAAAAGGGAGATCCTGAGAAGGAGGAAGCAAGAAACTCCAGTGGTTACAGAGGACATTGGTCAGCTGAGGTGCCCAGAGAACACTGGTTGACTAAAGAAGCCTGGTATCAAGTATTATTCGCAGAGGGGGAAAAATGACATTCCAGGAATAGCACTAAGAACAAATAAACTCGGACAATGCTTATGCCAAAGTGAAAATCTTTAAGCCGTTTTGGCTTCTTAAAATCAAAGGTTCCAGGATGGGTCCCAGAAAAAAGCCTGATGGAACCTAAGACTTTGTGAAAAATGTAACTGTCACAGCAAACACATATTTTGTTAGCTGATAAATTAACACAGGGACAAACAAGGCTTGTGATGTAAGAGTTGACATAAATTACTGTGCAGGAACACGGCAACTGAAATGCATAGGAGTCTTCTCTAATAATCCGCAATTACCCACTTTACTGCTATCCCCTGGATGTTTACATATGAGAACGAAAATTAAAACTCTCGGTTTCATTTAAATGTCTTTCACCATTCTCACCTTCAGCCGTCCATAAAAGAGAAACGGCACAATACCTTCTCTGCCACCTTTAAAACCACCCTGCTAAATGTGAAGAACATCCTTTCAATAACCTGAGAGCTTGTCTTGAACCCGAGTTTCACTGCCTTGGCAACCCTAGAGGGCGGAAGGGGACTGCTTGACGAGGCAGCCGTGCTCAAAAGCAGGTTGAGAGCGAGGTCACCAGCGGGATGGACTGGCATTGTTACTGTATTCAACGGAGAAGACAAGCCAGAGCAAAAATAGCACCATGGCTATCTCCAAGGTAAGAAAAAATGAGACTCGGGTTTTTGAAAGAATGTGCTATTTAGAGAGCAAAGGAGAAGTGAGTACTTGGATTAGGAAGCAAGGTCAAGCTAATAAAATCAGTAAGTAGAAATTGTCACTGTGCCTAAAATGAATATATTTCAAACCAAATAAACAGTAAATTCTAGTGCTTCCTTGCAAAGTTTGAAGTATCAAGGAAGAAAGAAAAATAATCGGATTCCCCATGGCTCTTGTCTGACTAGCTTTCATTCTCTTACACAGTTCTGCATAATATGGTCTTAAAAATAAATGGTATTCAAAACGCTCTTTGCATTAGGATTCACGGTTTCTTTACCATAATCCTGGCAGGCTGTTATGATGTAGATATCCCAAAAGGGAAGCTGAAGCCCAGTGATGTGCCTAGGGTCACCTAGCTGGTGAGTAGAAAAGTAAAATTAAAGCCCAATAGGAGGTGTTCTTTGCCAATATCTTCTCCCATTCCATTGGTTGCCTTTTTTATTTTATTGATGGTTTCTTTTGCTGTGCAGAAGCTTTATAGTTGGGGTAGGAGGGAGGTAGTAAACGGTAAGGCAGTCAAATATATGGTGATGAAGGAGACTTGACTCTGGGTGGTGAACACAGCGCGATATACAGATGATATATCATAGAATTGTATACTTGAAACCTAAATAATTTTATTAACCAGTGTCACCCCAATACATTTAATTAATTAAAAAGAAATGCAGCATCGCGGGCCCTCCCCCGATGCCAACCCCCAAATGAAACCCAATAGGTCTTTAGACATGTAAGTGTAATGAGAGTTTAAACACAGTCATTGTGGACAGCACTCATTCCTAGGCTTGCCAGGAGTCAGAACCGATTCAATAGCACATCACACACACACACACACACACACACACACACACACACACACACACACACACACATTCTTTCAATGTCATCCCAACTGTTTGTTAGGCTTTTTTTAAATCTCTACCCACATCTGTCTGATTCCTCTGACCTTGTTGTATTGAGTTATTGTCCCCCCTCAGTCTAAGGCACCTAAGACACTCTTATTCACTGGTCCTGTTACTGCAGGGCATGGTTCCAATAAACTGTGAAGAGATGTGCTAGTGTGTTCACCCAAAAGTACAGGGCAGAGGCAAAGGCAATAGGAGCAACACTGAAGACAAGTTCTCAAAAGGAGGAAAATAAAATGTTACATGGCCACGGCAATAGGACTGGGGACAAGCCGAGGTGGAGGAGATAAGAGTTCAGAGCCTTGTGCTGAAGACCAGAAAAAGCAAAACCTGGAATGTTCAAATTTATAAGAAACCAGTGCATTTCAGAGAAAAGAAGAAAAACTTACACATAATAAGAATTAATTTCCATTTGTTGTACTCATATGTCTCTAAAGGAACACCAGGGAGAAGAAGCAATTTGACAAATGTATCATTTGTGTTTCAACATCAATTGCGATTTGTGATAGATACTTGTCTTTGAAATATTACATTTTCCATAACTAGAAAAGATTGGTAAAATAAACTCTCTAAGCTATTTATGAACTAAATTATATTTTGACTGATAAAATAGAGAAGAATTTTGATAAGAGTAAAGATTTGCAATAAAAGAAAAAAAATAGACACTGTGCTTACTTCATTTTCTTTAAGGACCAGCCTCTCAAAAACATAATCAACTAGAATTTCACATATCATCATTCCAAGTATAAATGCTCTTTAATAAAAAGGAACAAGAACTGGAATAAATACACATACACACACACATAGACACACATACCCCACTAGTGTAGCTGGTTAGACTGAAGAAGATACTTGTTTTTCTTGGGAAGTGAGAGTGCCTCTCACCTTTCACCTGCAGCCCCATCTCCCAAATGACAGAGCTGCTATTGATCATGATTCGCTGTCTGGCGCCTGAAAGTGAAAATCCAAGCAATTACTCCTGGCAATAGACGAGTTCAAGTTCAGTTTGGGAGAAGGGAAGGAGCTAGATTGAGATCATATTTACAACTCTTTACACTGCTGGTCAACTTTTAGGTCTTTGAAACTAAGCATCTAAAGCATTTAAACTGCAAAGAAACTCTTGGTATAATTATGAGCTCCTGGTCTGTAGGCAAATTAGTTCCATTTTGCATACACTCTTGCAAGTATCCTCCCCTTCAATTTCCTCACCCCAATTCCCAACAACCGCCAATACTATGGATTCTCTTCCCTATGGGGAAATTGTAGCCACAAAATTTAACTCATGAAAATGAGAATGAACTTTCTCTTTTCCCTTCATGCATTTCTTCCAGTTTCTTTATGCAAGAAAGAACTGGTGCCCACCTGTCTTTAGATAGGGAAACCAAAGGATCTCCAAGTTTACCTCTGCTATGGCCCCTGTGAAACCTCTGTCACTTGGGAAAGCGGACTCATCCGCAAACTGCATCATCAGGAGATAGAAATATTTGCTGAATCCAAAAATGTAAAATAAGCCTACACATTTAATAGTGAACTCCCCAGGCTCAGGAGCTACTTGGCTGAGGAATTGACATTTCAGGATTTCTACTCTCAGCAATTAGAATTCCTCCCAAAGCCACCAGCTTCCTTGCTGACTCATATGCTCATTTTGTGTTATTCTTTTTATTGTAGTGAGTTGCTCATAGTTCTTTAAAAAGTGGAAATAATATTGCTTCTTCCTCTGGCTACTTTTTAATTTTTTTTTCATTTTCTGCCTTAGCTCTCATTCCTTATACCCATTATCTCTCTTTACATGCCCAGAAACTTCCTCTTCAAATTCTCTTTAAGGTGGCAGCTGTGTGAAAAATGTATTCTTAGAGGCACCAAGAGTCTCCTTATTGTGAGCCCAAAGACCTTTTCTCTGCTGTAATTTGCCCTGAGCCATACCATGTAAAAAAATGAAATTTCTGAGCTGATGTCGGGTTCTCTATGTGATACAAACACTGTCTCTTTGTCTCCATCTTTTCAATCTGTCATACCCATTTTACTCTTGGTTTCCAGACTAACTGTCCTTACAAGGCATTTGCATATTGTCATTCTCTTGCTCTGACACTGTCTGTAGACCCCCTCAACTACTGCACCAGACCTGAACTCCTTGGCCCGCCTCACAAGGTCCTCCATCAGTCTGTGCATGCAAGTTATTTGCTGAGGGCCAAATTTAAGCAAGATTAACCTGGCAGCTTTTATGCTGTAGCCAATCCCTGCGAAGAAGGAGAACTAGGATATAAGAAGGGAAGTGAGATTCCTTATTCAATTTCAGTTGTATTCATATTTAATCTGAAATTTCAGGTTGTAACACATTAGAACTTTAGTTCTTATAAAAGGAAATAAATAGCTTGGGGGGAAAAAGAAAGTCTTGTGATAGCCGAGGGATTCATAATTTCATACTGATAAAATTATTTATTATAGTTTTCCCCAATTGCCTTATTTTTAGGAATGCATTGCTGGCTATGTGTGATCAGATGCAAAGCTCCAAAGTACTCATACGTAAGTCCACAGTTACCACATATAACATAAGGAAACGGTTACTGTTATGAATTCAATTTATTTGTTAATACTTCATTAGCTTCATGCTAATATTTCATTCTTGAAGCCTAACCCACAGAGAATTTCATTACCACTACTAGTCAGGTGTCAAATTCCTTTCTAAAACAAAACAAAGGAAAATCTTTCATAAAAGTGGATCTTCAGTTTTGTAGACAAAAGAAACTGGGAAAAAGATTAAATCATCATCAGTTTAACTTACAAAGCAAATGCATAGGGAAATAGCATTATTCACCATTTAAATTTCTTAATTAACTTTGGGAGTATTTTTAGTTTGTCCAAGGCAAAAAAAAATTTCTATACCCCGTTATAATAATGCTAAATTTATAAATAGTAGATTTAAGTAAATCCCCCATTGAAAGAAATAAATCACCTCTGTGCTGAGGAAGCTCTATCAAGATACCATCTGAAAGATCTATTGAGGCCTAAAGTGAAATACATATGTTTTTAAAAGGACAAACATAGGAAGAAGTATCTGTCATGCTTTATGGTGAATATATCCATCCAAATATTCAAGAGCTCCCTGATTTATTCTCCAGTAACAACCCTGAGTCTTCAAACGTTGTTTATGATGGTCATGAGAGCATACACAGGGCTTCAATGCAGCTATCTGCTAGTAGACTTGCTTTCGAGAGTAAAACATTCTTAAAGCATCATTTACTTTCACAAACAGCATATGCTCACCATGTGGCACCATTCTTGTTAACACCAAAGTAGCAATTTGAGCTTAACAGCTTGGGAGCTCTGTTTATAATAAAAATAGTATGTGATATGAAGTCCTCAGAGTCTCAGATGTCAAAGGTGATCACGAACATAAATGCAAATTCCCCAAATCTGCTCTCCTGGGAAAATGATTCTTGCCAAGGCCAAAGAATCCAGTAGAAATACAAATGCTTGGTTTCCAGCTTCTAATAAGCCCAGGAATTGTCTTTCCAATTTCACTACATCACCTTCATCTGGTTCTAATGTGTGTGCATGTCCAGTGAATTAGGTCCCCTTAGGGGAAAATTTTGTTGTCTCCAGAGCTTGAGATTTTCAATGAAGTGCCAATGACCTGCTACAAATTGTTGAAAGTTTTATATTACACTGTTCTCTTTCTTTTATATGAACCGACTGTTTACTTTTTGAGCACCTTCAAACCTTCTAGCATTGCAGAATAATGTTTAAAACATGGCATTATTAAGAAAGTTTAAGATTACAGCTGTGAAAACAGACCTATGTCATTATAATCAGTAAGAAAGTCCCTTAGCTGGGATTTCAGAACATAAAAGGAGCCCATGCCGAGAATTGGCAGCATAAGAACCAGAGAGAGAAAAGAGAGAAAGAAGGAGGGGGGAAATCTACCAGGCAGAGAGATGGAGTGTTTCCATTTTTGATAGCCCACTTGATAAAGTAAAAGTAATTCAGTATTTAAGTACAAGATGCCTTTTATGGGACAGGAAGGTGTAATTACTTATGACATTGCATAATCACTTTATGTAATACACCTATTAAAGCACTTATTCTTTTCTATTTGAAATGGTTATTTAACCACCTGTTTTTCCTGCAGACGGAGATCTTCACGTGTCAGACCACGCTGTATGTGTCCTATGAACCAGGACCTAGTGCATGGCAGATACTCAATATTTATGGTTAAATAAATAATAGAGACTACCAATAACATAGAAAACACCTTTTGGGTCAGACTAAGATTCAGAGGTAGGAAAATATTTGAGGAAGAAAAAATTATTCCCTATTAGCATTATATTAATGGAAAGACATGTTCAGTATACTTTAACATGCTGTGGTAATATGATCACAAAGAATAGATTGTCATCCAACTGTATGTGCTTTTCCTTCAGGCACTGAACTCCCTGGGTTGCAGGAACAGAGACAGCCGGTAGTGTAGTATTCATGTGATTTGGTTTTGCAGAACTGTGTCCTGATAAGTGAGGATAATATGACATTCAAAAATCCTGAAAGAGTAGTTCAGAAAAGTCCAAACTGGGTGAGAGAGGAGATCCCAAAAAGGAGCTCCAAGGGCTGATGGATTGGAGAAAGTGGTACCCTGCTTCAGCTGGGCCCCAGGCGCCCCCTGCCTCTCAAGACAGGCATTGCCTGTCTTCTCTTGTCAGACTGCTCAGTTCCCTTGGTATCTGTCAGGAAAATTCATCTCTCCCCTCTAGGTCTGTAAACAACATCTGCAACTCTTGCCTTCTTCCATCCCCTCCATCCAAAGAAATGCCTTCCCTTTAGCCTTTCCCCATAAAAACACTGTCATTTCCTTTCCTTTGTTTTCCTTTTAAGGCAAACTTCTCTATCTTCACTTCTATACCAATCTGTCACTTCTCTACTCACTAGACTACCTTCCAGCTCCATCACTCTGCAGATACTGCTTTCACTAAAGTTGCTGGTATCATCCTAGCAATGAGGACACTTTTAGCCCTCATTGTATTGGTTTCTTTCGCATTGGATATTGTTGATCCCTCTTTTAAGCATTGTACAAAAGAGCTGACAATAATAAGTCAGTTTTGAGGATTAAGTAAAGTGCTTAGCACAGCATTTTGTACGTAGTATGGGCTCTAAAGATGTTTGCTAATATTGTTATATTATTATTTTTCTCAGTTGCCTTTGTGATGCCCTCTTTCTGGGTCTTCTTTTAAATGCAGATGTCCTTCAGCCAGTGTTCTTTGAGTACAAGATGCCTTGTACAGTCTTGCCGGGCAATCTCACCAGTCTTTTGATGTAAACAACTATTGTGTTATGACTCTCACACTTATTGTATATCTCCAGTCCAGTGCTGTACTAAATCTTTACATGTACATATCTAACTTCCTGAGGGGGATCCCCATCTTGGTTGGCAGTTTGCCCTGGTGCGGTAAAATTATCTCCAGTTGAGAACAGGTGGTTAACTTATATATGGTTATTTGTGTCTTTCCTGGGGAGACTGTTAACTTCCTGAAAGTCAGCACAATGTTTTATCTCGGCCTTTGTCCCTCAGACATAGCACAGAGTCCCTACACACTGAAGCCTCAAATCCAACTCTACAATTCTCAACTTATAAGGTCTTACCTTAATAGATCATATTTATAGCCCCTCCCCACAGCAGTCCCTGTACAGACTGTTACATTTAGTCTTGATTTCTTTTAAAAGGAAGCAGCTGGAATAATTCAATAATGAGAAAAATACATGTTAAGTGGATGGTAACTAAAATTTTGAGATAAGAGCACTTTGTTAAATTTAGAAATCAGATGAAACTTTACTTCAGGAATGGTTTGAATAATAATATATTCTATTAAAAGAATGATTTGCTGATTATTTTTAAAAATAACCTAAGGAAACAGGAACTTCTAAAATTTTCACAGCAGCCGAAGATTCGAAGAAAAGAATAAAGGTCTGGGCTGCTGTATCTGAAGCCATCACATCAATGGCTCCATGTCAATTTATAATGGTAAATGTGCCACAGCAAGAAATTTGTCATGGGAATTTTCACAGCAATAAATATCACAGTCTGGTGGCAGTAGATGGAGTTATGGATCACACCCTTGCAAGTTGTAGGCCAAGTTTCAGGAACGTGACATGTGTAAAGCACATTAGCTGAAACCTTCAAGTCTTCATGCTTCACAAGCCAGGCCAGATTGGCTGAACTGCAGAATGTATTTGCTGAAATACAATAACTCATCCCCTTAAACCACGCCCCAGCTTATTGTGGAAGACGAGTTAGCCGAAAAATATCTGCAAACCAATGTGATACAGTAGGAATGAAGATCAATCTTAAAATCATTTTGACCCAAGAATTATAATGTTTTCCATTGCTTGAAAGCATGAAAATGGAATATGATTTACTAAGAATACCTAGACCTGGCTGGCGTGGCTCAGTGGATTGAGTGCCAGCCTACAAACCAAAGGGTCTCTGGTTTGACTCCCAGTCAGGCCACATGCCTGGGTTGTGGGTCAGGTCCCCGGCTGGGGGTGTGTGAGAGGCAACCACACATTGGTGTTTCTCTCCTTCCCTTCCCCTCTCTCTGAAAATAAATCAATAAATAAAATCTTAAAAAAAAAAGAATATCTAATACTTCGTTAGAACCTCTAGGTTCCAAAAGTGGCATGTCATTGTCCTGTAATTTGAAAGCTTTACAACTGTGGCTCTTATCGAACATCTCTCTCGTGCTTCCTTCTTTTGCCTCAACCACCCTCGACACCTCACCTCCCTTCAAATAAAGCAAAACCTTCATAAGCTTGCCTTCTTCCTTTTATAAACTTTCTTCTTCCCTTGACTTCTTAATTGAAAAAAAAATGTTTTCTAGAAGACAAGACATCCACCTCAGGGGAGTACTAAAAGTGCCAATAATAGTCTTGCCTTTAAGAAATTAGTAATCTATTATTGGAAAACACAAGTACTGAGCGATCATAAAACCAGGTAGAATATGAAAATACCATGAAAGGGGGAAGTTAAGTGGAATGGAGATTTCAGAGTGGAGTGAGATCCCGTCTGCTAGGAAGACACCGGGATTTTTAGAGAGGTATCTTAGATGAGGGAATATATTACAAGTATAATTTGGGTATATATATATATATATATATATATTCAGGAAAATACCAAGTCAACCTTTTTATTTAAGTATATTTTATTCATTATTCTATTATAGCAGTCCCAATTCTTTCCCTTTACCCCCCCATGCCAGGTACCTCCTTCCGTCCAGCAATCCCCCCCTTAGTTCATGTCCATAGGTTGTGCATGCAAGTTCTTTGGCTTTTGCATTTCCTATGCTATTCTTAACTTCCTTCTGTCTCTTTGGTTCCTACCAATTATGCTTGTTAATCCCTGCACCTTTTCTCCATTCTTCTCCTTCCCCCTCCCAGCTGATAACTCTCCAAATGATTTCCATATCTATGATTCTGTTCCAATTCTTGCTGTTTTCTTAGGTTTGTTTGTTTTTTAGAGTCAGTTGTTGGTTGTGAGTTTGTTGCCTTTTTAATGTTTATAGTTTTGATTTTCTTCTTTTTCCTTAATAAGTCCCTTTAACATTTCCTATAGTAATGGCTTGGTGGTGATGAACTCCTTTAGCTTTACATTGTCTGGGAAGCACTTTATCTGCCCTTCCATTCCAAATGATAGCTTTGCAGGATAGAATAATCTGGGTTGTAGGTCCTTGCTATGCTATTCATCACTTTGAATCTTCTTGCCAGTCCCTTCTTGCCTGCAAAATTTCTTTTGAGAAATCCACTGAGAGTCTTATTTGAACTCCTTTGTAGGTAACTCTCTGCTTTTCTCTTGCTGCTTTTAAGATTCTCTCTTTTTCTTTAGCTTTGGCATTTTAATTATGATGCATCTCGGTGTGTTCCTCTTTGGACTCAATTCATTTGAGACTCCCTGTATTTCTTGGACTTGTATGTTTATTTACTTTGCCAAATTAGGGAAGTTTTCTTTCATTATTTTTTAAATACGTTTTCAGTTTCGTCATCTTCCTCTTTTCTCCTGGCATCTCTATGATCCAGACATTGGCACTTTTGGAGATATCCCAGAGGTTCCTAAGCCTATCCTCATTTCTTTGAATTCTTATTTCTTCTTTTTGTTCTGGTTGAATGTTTACTTCTTCCTTATATTCCAAATTATTGGTTTGAATCTTAGCTTCCTTCATTTCTCTGTTGGTTTCCTGTGGATTATTCTTTATTTTATTTAGTGTGACCTTCATTTCTTCCTTTATTTTTCAGCCATACTCAAGGAATTCTCTGATCATCCTTATAACTAGTGTTTTGAACTCTGCATCTGATAGGTTGGCTATCTCTGTTTCACTTAGTTCTTTTTCTAGGTTTTTTTCCTGCACTTTCATTAGGGCCATTTTTCTTTGTCTCAATTAGCAGCCTCCCTGTGTTTGTTTCTGTGTATTAGGTAGAGCTGCTTTTATTCCCTGTCTTGGTAGCTTCAGCTTATGTACAAAAGGTGCCTGTAACTTGTGCAGGGTGAAGCCTCAGGGAATTGCCAGGGCAGGGCAACCCTCTTCACTGCTGCCACTGCCTTTCCATGTCATACCTCATTTCTGCCTGTCTCTGAGACTCTGCCACTCCTACCTATTTGGATTAATGTGTCTTCTTTAAATCCTTGGTTGACAGACTTCCATACAGCTATATTTTATGATGGTTCTGGGTGTTATTAGTTTTGAAATCTGGTTATAATTATTTCTATGGTTGCAGGAGGAGGTAAAGTGTGTTTACTTATTCCTCCATCTTGACTGGAAGTCCTCTCAACCATTTTTTAACCTTTGTGAAAACACAAAACACAGGGTTTGACTCATGATAGGTAATTAACAAATACCATTTTCTTCCCTCCCACAGAAGTATTATGGGCTAAATTGTGTTCCCCCAAACTTATAGGTTGAAGTCTTAACCTCCACTACCCCAGAATGTGAGTGTATTTGGAGACAGGGTTTTTGCAGAGGTGAAATGAGGTCGTACAAGTGGGTCCTAATCCAATTGAAGACAAGATCAGGACATACACAAAGGAGCATGGGAGACACAAGAAGCAGATGGCCATGTACAAGCCAAGGAGAGAGGCTCTCAGAAGAAACCAACCTTCCTGACTGATTTATCTTGAACTACTAACCTTCAGTACCCTGAAGAATTAAATATATGTTGGTTAAGCCACACAGTCTGTTGCTTTGTTCTAGTAACCATAACAACTAATAGAAGGGGTCAGCGACTAAAGGGCTAAGAAGACATCTTGGATCAGCACTGTGAAAAAGTGGAAGTTTGGGGACTTGATTTATTAGTGAGTAGGAAGTCAAACAAGGTTTGTAAACCTGAGTTTAGATAAAAAGGTTCGTCTTTTAAATTTGGATTGTGATGATAAGGGAGAAAAATTTGGAAGATCAGTTTGGAGAGTACTGGATCATTGGATCAGCCCACGTACAAAATAATTGAGGCCTGAACTGGCTCATTAATAGTAGGCATGTGAGTTGAAGTAAAGTGTATTTAACTTAGCAATGGATTACATAATAGAGAGTCAGGAAATGGGAAAGATCAGTGGTACCAAGTGTTTACCATGATGGAGGTATTAATAATAAGGATGTTAGTATGATTTTTAGAAAGTTAAAAATATGACTCTCCTATAAATATAGAATGAGTATGTTAAAAATTTTACTTATCAATTAATGAAAAAACAGTAATATTTATGCACACATACTCAAGATATGGACAATCAGGAATGCTGAAATGAATTTTCTAATGAATACTGCTAAAAAATGTTAAAGAGAAAATCAAAATTACATCACTGATGCAAAAGCCCATGATACCAAAACGAGATTTAATACCTAATCTAACTGCAGTTTCAATTTGTCCCAGAAACATAATCTTAATGAACCAGTCTGGAATTTTCTGTTCAAGGTCCAGTAACGTCATTTGTCACATGGGCTTTCTCTCTTCCCCAGAGAAAGACAAGGTAATCTGCATGATAAAACCCATCCCATTTCCTTTTCCCAATGAAAAGATGTCCCCACCAAAACCCTTTCTTCTGTTGATAGCTCCCTTGCCCTACCCTTCTTTCCATAAAAACCTCCCATTTGTACAGCCCACTGGAGAGCCTTTCCAGCTGCTAGATGGGATGTTGCCCGAATCATGAATTGCTTAATAAAGCCAATTAGATCTTCAAATTTACTAGGGTGAATTTTGGTTTTTGATAATGCCAGATTGGCTAATATTATAAAGGACAATATAACTATTGGGCCATCTTTTCCATAGGGCAGTGGTCAAAGGCATGTCTATGAGACAAAACGTACTACCATGGAGAAGAATCTTTGCATGATCATCAATTTTCTACCAGTAAACTTCTAAGCCTTCCAAGTTAGAAAATGACCTAGTCAATGGAAAGACAATCAAAGGTGCATATTTTTATAGAATTAGATAATCCCCAGAGACTCCTAGACCATGCCCAGCACTCCACTGATAAGACAGATATCCTGTAATCTCTTTTGCCCATTTCCAAACCTTGCACTATTTTTACAGCCAGTAAAAACAGGAGAAGCTATTTTTCATTTTAGATATGTTAAATATGCAGTGCCAAAGAAATGCGCAGGAGAGGAAGTCCAGCGTGCAATCAGAAGCGTGAGACTGCACATTAGTACAGGAACGGGTCTAAATAAATTCTTCAGCTCTGCTTGATCTTTCCACATACCTCATTAGCGAACTTACTGAATTCAGATGTAATCATAGGCTGGAAATGGAGGCAACTGCCCTTCCCTTCCTCCTGTTTTGTTATTAACCTATTGTAGTTCCCTATGGTCCCTGTGTCTAACAGACTTAAACATCTTGGTTCTGTGTTCTTGAACTGGCTCCCCTTTTGCGGCCTTTTGATCCCTGTTCATGGTTCTTTCAGGTATCTGGACCTCAGCTTTTCTCATCTGTTAGGCTGGCCCCTCTGACCCAGATTTCAGCTGGTGTTTCTGGTAGGAAATGCTTGCTCCATTCTAGACCTAACAAAGAAGAACCCAACTTAGTCATCTTAGTCATTTTTCTGGCACTTGGGTGAGCCTGCCTTAAAATAGAAGGACCAGAGAAGTAGATATGAGTCACCTGCACAGACATGCATTTTTTCATATAAATGTCAATATTTCCCATTTTCTCTCTGGCCTTCAACCACTTTTATAGCTCACTGAAAGGGTCTCCTTTTCTCTCCTGTCTATGTGTTTGCTACATGATCTGAAAATAGCCCTTGTAACCGCCGAGTAAAACAAAGTGTTCTTCTGTTCACTCATCCATTCTTTCACTCATTCATTCATCAAAAAATTGCTAAATGCCTCCTATGTGCTAAGCACTATACTAGGTGCCTGAAGATAGAGAGATAAACAAAATATATCCTTTCTCTCTAAAAACTTAACCACCAAGGGCTACAAAGCAAATAATTTTTTTTACTTTTTCAGGTATATTCCAGGTTTGCACACATTCACTCAGAGGCCCTGCATGTACAGAAGCCATCTGTCCAAACAGACCAGGCTGTAACCCTGAACATTTTTGAATCAGAGCTGAAGGAACCTCAAGGAGTTCTCCTCAAATCAAATCCAAATCTCACTCTCAGGCATCTGACAAAGCCATAATGGAAATTTTTTGTAATCGTAAATATTATCCCCGCAGTTTTACCTTAAAGATCTCAACTTCCACAAAGGAATAAAGGTGTTGGGTTAGCTAATTATTATTATATTACTATTTTTGTTTTATAGAGAGGGGAAGGGAAGAAGAAAAAGAGGGAGAGAATGTGAGAGAAACACTGATCAGTTGCCTCTTCTATGTGCCCTGAGCAGGGATCAAACCTGCAACCCAGGCAATGTGCCCTGACCAGCAATTGAACCAGGGACTTTTTGCTTTGTGTGACAATGCCCAAGCAACTGATTATTCACACCAGCCAGGACTACCTGATTAATGTTTTTTTTTTTAAGATTTTATTTATTTATTTTTAGAGAGAGGGGAAGGGAGGGAGAAAGAGAGGGAGAGAAACAGCAATTATGGTTGCCTTTCACATGGCCCTCACTGGGGACCTGGCCTGCAACCCAGGCATGTGCCTTGACTGGGAATCGAATGGGGACCCTTTGGTTCCCAGCCCGCGTTCAATCCACTGAGCTACACTAGCCAGGGCCCTGATTAATGTTTTTAAAATTATTTGGTTACATTTGTGATATACTTAAATGTTACATTAAAAATAGCAATAGTTTTATTACTTCATAAATTTGATTTAATTAGTTA
The DNA here is from genome assembly GCA_004026765.1 of Micronycteris hirsuta. Taxonomy (NCBI): domain Eukaryota; kingdom Metazoa; phylum Chordata; class Mammalia; order Chiroptera; family Phyllostomidae; genus Micronycteris; species Micronycteris hirsuta. The sequence goes on from PVJI01019300.1 coordinate 19,733, forward strand.
TCATTGAAAATGCATAATTAAATATCTTACGTATCTAATAATTTTTAAGAATCTTTAATAAGAATGGGAGGAGGATTGAATATGGAGGGGATGGGCAAGGCAGGGGAGAGTAATGGGGGACAAAGGTAATTGAACAATAAAAAAAATTTAGAAGAATATATTTATCCTAACTCTATAGAAGTTCATTTGATCAAAGATGTTAAGTAACATCATCAAAGTAAGGAGGAACTTAGTACAGGACAAAAAACATGAATGATTCCTCATCAGTTTATTTTCAATGGAGATAACTGATGTGGTTCAATTAATTCGAAGAATTGAAGGCCAGAATCCCTTAATAGCAAGAGGGAATCCTATGGCCAGTGAAGCTATCTTTAAGTGATTTAAATTTTATAAACAATAGATAATAATCTAGTTTTCTAAGCCCTCAAAGACACTGGAGGTACCCAACAGCTCTTTCCTGGTAGACTTTTATTTCTTCCAGAAGCCCTTCCAGTTCACATATCCTGACCACATGAAACTCCAGAGAACCAGGCGATAGTAACGTTTGAAGCCTCTACGCTTCATCTGAGGATGAGGTCCGCTGGTGTGCTCCCCTTCCACCCTGCTCCCCCCTGCCCAAAGAACCCTATACATAAGGTACAAACAGGGAAATAAATGTATAGATATAGATATCTCCCATTTATAGCAGCGAGATACACCACACACCAAAATTTGAATTAAAGAAACCCCATTTATATATATAGTGTTGTCTTTGGTTGTCATGTATTTTGGGGTTAGCCAAAAAAATATTTAAAAAAAATCTCTTTCAACTCATCCTGGTAAGAAAATGATAACACAATACTGTCACCACTGAAATAAACAGAAACCTGTTCTGTAACCATATGGGTCTGATGAGGAAAGCTTTGGAGAAGAGACTCTAAAGAGTGAAAAAAAACAAAAACTAGTGACCAGCCATATTTATTTTGAACAACACCCTTCTGCTTCTTTTGTTACAGGTATCCTTTAACTCCTATGCCAACTGCTTATTGTTATGATTGTAATGACATAAGAAATGTATTTTCAGAATTTTATTTTTAAATTATCTCCAATAATGGTATATGTATATCATTCTATTCTTTCATATGCACAAATAACTAGTAGGTAGCTTTGAAACACGTATAATCATATAAAAGGGGGTAGACCTTCAACATTTACCAAGGTCACGAATACCCTGAGGAAATCAGGAGATAACTGAAGTGATAGATGAAGAGATGAAACTCTAGGCAAATGGGCTGTATATGAATGAATCAACGTCATGTTTATGAAAAGTTTTGAAAAATGATTCCTATTTTTTGCTTATTTCTAAAGTTTTAAAGCTTAGGAAGGTACGTTTTAGGAGGACTAAAATCTGAATTAAAGAAACCCCATTGATCCATCAGAAACATTTTTGCTGTAATTTTTTCCAGGATCATTTGCATTCCCCTCCACTGATTTCCACAGAATTTATCATCATCTCTCCTTTTGTACTTGCATGGCTTTTCTTTTTCTCTTTGTGAAATCATCAGTTCATAAATTATCTCAGTAGGATCAACTCTCCTACTTCTGCCTGACAAAGTTATAGAGACTTTATGTAAAGGGAAAAAAAGATTAGCATTCCGACAAAAAAAAAAAAAAAAGAAAAGATTTAAAAACAGAAGATTTTTTTCAATTTAATTAAAAATAAAGAATCCTTTCTTGGCAAAAAAATCATTAAGTGAATTTAGGGTGATTTAAAGCAAAACACTTGCCAAAGAGAGAACTTACCTTCTAGGCAAGTTATTTAAGGTTAAATCAAATATCGGTCTGTGGGAAACAAATGGGGCTCAGAAACAAACTTTCTCTGCTCCCAAAGGGACAGAAATGAGATGGTAATCCAGGTACCGGATAGGGGGAGACGTGTAAAAGTATAAATGTAAAGTCAAACCATTAACAAGTTTAAAAAATGACCAAGGTGTCTTCCCAGAGCACGTGGAGTTTCCTGTCTATTGAACACTGGTGTATTTTGACACTTTTAATTGATTTAGAAAGGTGCCTGCGATGCATCATATTTCCTCCAAGTCGGACCCAGATGTTGGGGCTCAGGCAGTTGTCAGAGCCCCCCGGTGAGCTAGAGAGATGCTCTGAGTGGCGGCTGTGCACGCAGGTGACCAGCCTCGGGACATGGCTCCAGGGGAGAAGACCTCCTCCAGTGCTAGGACAGGCTCGGTACATTGCCAGACCTTTCCATATGAAGCCACACAGAAAATGATCTTGTTGATGGCTTCACCAGGCCCATGGTAATTCATTCCCCCTCTTAGGGTTTGAGCTGGGAAGTATGACCAACCGAGGTCAGCCAAAAGGATAGGATCCTGGGGCTCACAGGGAAGGGATGACAGAAAATGCCTAGAAGAAATAGCTAGGAATTGAAAATGAATCTACACTCTGAACAATACTTCAGAGTCTGAAATCCTGGACACAAACTCCCCAAATAAATACCCTGAAAGAACTTTAGCTGTTGATTGGCATACAGGTTGTTAAAATATTAATGTATTTCCATACTGGTTTAGAAAGTAGTCTCTGTCCTGAGATCCCTCAGTGACTCCCCAGCCACTGGACTGCCCCCGGACCCTGGACCTCCCCGACTTCTACCACTCCAAGTAATAAATTATTGAAACCTAGTAGCAGGGGTCCTAAGAACCCTGGCAACTCTGGCATCTGCTCTGAATTTGTGGACTTCCTGTGCCATACAGGTTACTAAATAACTTTTATTTTACCTTTGCTTAAATCCAACACTTAAATTGAAGTACCACGAATTTTATTGTTTTCTCATTCCATCTTCACTACAACTGCCCTTCCTTTCATACGAGTCTCCCATACACTTCACAGAAACTAAGCTTTTCCCCCACCATCACCTGTACCTATAGTGTTAACAAAGGGAATAGTAATGTCACCATCTGGTATTGGATTCAAAGCTTCACTTATCATTGCCAATTCCTGTGGCCCTGAGATTGGAAAAGTATGAAATAAAGGAAATATGAGATGTGACTATAAAGTGATGAAACTGATTTTCCCACGTGGCTTGTAGGGATTTCCCTGATTACGTTTTCGTCACGCCTGGTGCAGCTGGTGGGTAAAACTCGCCTTCTCAGCACATTGATTTTGTGCATGGCCCCGATCAAATATGCATTATTTTCCTCAAGTTCATGCGGGCTCTTTAAAAAGGAAAACACAGTGTTTAAAGAGAACTCCTAGATTCCTACTAGTCTTTTTTTTTCCCCACTGTTAATTTGCTCTTTTAAAATATTTTTTCTCCAGGAACAGGACAAAAACTGTTATCTGGTATAATAGAATATTATCAATGTCCCTAATGGACAGCAAACCAACTAATGACCAAACTACCAAAACTACATTCAGTACGCAGTTTTATGAGGATAAAATGATCAAAGGATGCCAAAGAAATTGTACTGAGTGCCTTGGACTCGTCATTACCAGTTGCACCCCCAACTCCTCCGACAGCGGCTAAGATGTATGTGAGAATGAGGCAAAAGAGCAAGGAAAGAATTTTGCGAGGATACTTCAAAATAGCCATTTGCCCTGAGGTTTTATTTATGAGCCTTCCCTTTTTCTTCTGAAGAGCTTACAAATTAGCAGCATGATGCTTCGCACGGTGTTTGACAGGATGCTGAGTGCTTTTCCAAATTTTATCACTCAACTTTGTTAATAGCACAGCCAAGGGAAGGTGGCAGTAGCGCCCAGTGCCAGAATTTCGTTTTCCTTTCTGAACAAAAACTTAGTATCATAAGAAAGTGAAATCTGCCATTTCTATGCTGTTAAGTCAACCTTTCAAAGTAATTCCACCTAATACCAATTGTCTATTTATAGTAAAAAGTCAGAGAGAATCAAGGAAAGAACCAGTGTTGATAGCGGCTTACTCTTCCCTAGTGTGTTTATGTAAGCATGAAATCTACCTAAATGGTGATAATGTAATCTTCATTAATATTGTTAGATATCTTTCAGGTATTTTTACCTCTGCTTTACAGAGCAAGGAAAATAATATATGAGTATATAACACTATATGCATGTTGTTTTACCAATACGAGATCACATTGCACATTCTCCTTTATAAACTATTAATTGTATTAATTTAATAATATTCCATAAATGTTTCCATGTTATGACTGTTCTATGATATTTTATTTTTTTAAAGATTTTATTTATTTATTTTTAGAAAGGGAAGGAGGGAGAAAGGAAGAGACATATCAATGTGTGGTTGCCTCTCCCACACCCCGCACTGGGGACCTGGCCTGCAACCCAGGCATGTGCCCTGACTGGGAATCGAGCTGACAACCCTTTGGTTTGCAGGCCAGCACTCAATCCACTGAGCTATGCCAGCCAGAGCCTGTTCTATGATATTTTAATAACTGTTAAGAATGTGCCACGATTTATATAAAGAGTTTTCTATTAATGGAGTTTAGTTGATTTCTATTTTTAATTATTATCAGTAATGCGCCTATTAACCTTCTAGTGAAATACTTCTACATGTTCATGCTTATGAAATGACTCACTAATATAGCTGAAAACAGTCCGACACAACTGAGGCTGGCCTGTCATTTGTACACTGATCTAAATGTTCTGTCTGCAAAGAAAATATTATAAGCATACTCTGCTCCTGATGCTTTAATAATGATTTTCATGTTCTCTCCTCAGAGAGGCATTTCAAAGTGTCTGCCATGTGTATCCTGCATAGAAATAAATATCACAATATTGTGTATTTTTAGAAAGTTTGATTTTTAAAATTTAAACTTAAAGTGGATTTTAGAGGTAGTTGTATTCTCTGTACACTATGAATCAGAGACAGAGAATTGCACATCACAAGAGACTATAAAATTATTCAATAATTTGTGCTTAAATAAATGATAAGCAATCTTGGGGAAAATGCATTTAGAGCCTCAGCTCACACCATTTACAAAAATAGATGCTGATGGATTAAAATGTTTTTTAAAACAAGCTATTGAAAAACTGGAATTGGATATTCATGAAATCTCTGAAGAAGGGAAGAGTTTTATAATGACAAGTTAGAAAAATCACAAAGAAAATAATCAATGAATTTGTCTTTACAAAATTTAAAAAAAATTTTGCATGTTATAAAAACAAAGATAGGTGAAAGAATAAGCTGCAATGTTTGAAAATACAGCAGTATAACACATCACCACCCTTACTGAAGAGAATACACTATTAATAAGAAAATCACTAAGTAGACAAATACAGAACTTCCGTAGAGGCAAGTCACAACGGTTGGCAATTCCCAACTTTAACAAACATTTTAAAAACACTACCCTCATTAGAAATCAAACAGATTAATAAAATGGTGGTATAACATATTTTAACCTATAAAATATGACAATTAAAAATATAAGACAAGGTATAATGAAGGTGTATTTGCTTTTTGGAATATTGCTGGTTAAAATACACATGGTTATCTGAACTTTTGGAAAAATATGTTAGTATAAATAAAATGCTATAATAAATATATATACCTTTATTTATTGAAAAACTAATAACAACATAGCCAAAAATATTTTATATGTTTGAGTACATGTATGTTGAATGAGATTTCAAAAACTATGAAGCACATAATGCAAGTATATGATATAAAATCATATTAAGTAACAATAAGTATCTGTTCCCATAGTTGGCCAGCATAGTGTACCTGACTTGTAGAATTCATGCAATAAATACTTGCTAAGTGAGTGAAATAGAAATCTATTTTAGCAATGAATATGAAATGACAATCTAGAAAAAAATGAGAAAATGCACCAAAATGTCAACGAATTTGTATTAGTATAGTAGTATTTGTGGGTGAGTCATGTCCCTAATAGCCTTTTATTATCTTTCATTTTTACTTATATCAATTTTTAAAAGAAAAATTATAATTCAATAAGCATATATGTTAGCTTTTGTCCTATCTTAGGTTAACCACTCCCAAGTTGTGCTATTTAACACTGTGGCCTGTCTGAATCCTGAGAGGCTCTTACAGAAGTCTAGGAAAGATTGCTTTACAACATATTTCTCCCATTTTGGTAAAAGAACCCTGTATCTTATTTGAGAAGTAGGGGGAAAGGGGATTTCTGGAAAGAACTTTTGTAAGAGGTAATGTTTGAAAGATGGTTAACATTTCTAAATATCCACAATACCCTTGTATTAGTTTTACTTATATATAATTACACTTCAGAATGGCCACATCAAAGCCCAGAGATGTAACTGCATCAATATTCTGAAATTAATGACAGATTTGCCAGAGTTTATAGATTGTGCAGGGTATTTGGTAGAAATCCAGATTGAATTTGACAAGCACATGCTAAGCCATTGGGAGATTTGGAGCAGGGAACTGCAGCAGCCAACACCTCCGACAGCGCCCTCACCTCCTCTCGCAGGCTGCCTTCACGTTCTCCTCAGAAGTCCCTCTTCCATTCCCAGCACTTTCCTCCCAGTGCCTTTAAAATATCATTGATTTCTATTTTTATTCCCTTGGTATTCTGCATAACAGCTGGGTAATCTGAACTAATGTGTCAATAAGTCTCCCATTTCACGTAACAAGCACATTTTAACAAAGGCCTTCTGGGGATAGTACCTAACTCAAGATAAACAAGAGGATTTTTATGTGTCAGCTCCAATAGATTGAATGTGGCTTCCTAAACGTTGTGGGGAGACAGAATGTGATGCCATTTGTGGTCTCAGCAGTAAAAATTACTGGGGACAGTAAGTTGTCATGGGCATAAGATAGCGTAATGATGGTATGCATGGTGTTTGCCTTGGCCCCAAAGCTAGATGATTACTCCAGAAATGGAAGGGAAATAATTTACCACGTACAACTCAATCCATGTCTGTGACTGATAGTAGGCTTGTAACACACAACAGGACCAGACAAATAGGAACTACAAATATTCTGAAGAAGATGAGGAACACAGGCAAATCCCAGATATTAAAAACCCTTCACAATCGGTCCATGTTTCCTCAACATTCGTCCCTTGACTGGAGCTGATCTGTTAACAAGTTTTGTGCTCATTTACACCAAAATGAAAAAAACAAAAGAGAGAGAAAAGTATAATGTTTTTTTCATAAAGTTTAAGTCTTCCTCAAAGATTTTTTTTAATTCTAAGATTGTTTTGTTCCTTTTTTTAGGTACTATAAATAATGTTCAATGTGAAATGATGGTAATCACAGACAGATCAGATAGATTTTCCCCCTAATGCTCTTACTATTTAATTTCTTGAGACAGAGAGAGAGAGAGAGACAAGCACAATCTAAAAGTCTTTGGGAATTTCCTAATTCATACCATATTTTAGATATCATAGTTTTCAGAGTTTCGGCCTATCAGTTTTCTTCTTTACATGTTTTATTTTCAACAATGAATACAAAGAAGACATATCTACCACCTCCTCCTTATGAGAAAAAAAATACTCAACATGATTTTGCTTTTCTTGAGAACTCAAAGGTTACTGTCAAACTCATTATTTACTGTAAATAAATAATAACAACATGAAGCTACTTATGTTTATTTTAAATGAATGCAGGCTGCCCCATGACTTGAATAGTCCCACAGGATTTTTCTTCTAGTCTTTCTTTATCTTTCAGTTTTGGTTTATGGGTTCTGCGTGCTTCCTGTCAGAGCTTACAATTGCTCATCTTTTCTTATTGCCTCCTCATCCAGCAACAGTTCTGCTAAGAACTGGGCAACACGGTTGATGGATGACAGTAAAGTTCCTAGCTGTAGTATTTGACCTTCAAAACATCTAATTTGGGTTGGGAAAATGTCTGTGATGATTTTACAACTCTAAGCAGTGCTCTAAAGAGGTATGTGGCAGTTACTACAAACAAGATCACTCAGCGCCTACTCCTGAACGCTCTCTGGCTTCTTCCTTCCATAGAGGCCAGAAAGCTCTCATGCAGGGCTGGCCCTCTGACACAGTCACAGCCTATGGAACCTGCACAGAAGTCTGCACAAGATTCCCGGGGAACCGTTGCTAATGCAGGCACGGATTCATCCTGCTTTGTGAGCCAGCTTTTGGGTTAGAATATAGAAGAGACAGATGGAGGTGCAAAGCCATTTTGAAACCATGGATGAAAGGATGCGGAAGGGGTAAAGTTAAAAGTGCCTGGGTTCTTGGAGATATTCCTCCGCTTTACCGGTCCTTAGACTTCTTGAAATGGGAGATACATAAACTATTAATTGTTTAAGCTTCTCTTAATTTGTGGTTGAACATATTCTATACCATACCTCAGTATTATATATCTGATTTCTCTAGAGGTAAATACCATTAATTTGTTTTATCCTTAAAATATCCCCCAAGGAGATTTCAGTATTGCAAAATATAGCCAAGGTCACTGAAAAATTTCTGAAGAGAGTTTTATATGAGCATTTTGAAAACTGTGTATCCAAAGTACATAAGTAAGTTATATTTCAATTTTCAATTGAAGAGTAAAAAGGGTCTATGAGTATATAAGCAAATATTCCCAGGAACACAAGCCAGGAGAACCTTGCATTGCTACAAAATGATTCAATCCTATTACTTCACGGTTTCAGAACTCAAAGTAACAAAGACAATTTTCTGTTGTTAAATAGAATGTGGACATATTTTGAAAAATTTTTCTTTAAATGACAAGTCATATACTGTGGCGGGGGGAGTTGTCAAAAGGTAGCAGAAAACTGAGTCAGGGATGCTTATTCGGCAGTCAAGAGTGTGAGGAATTAAGCAAGTTGCGGAAGTTTCACGATGGATTTAATAACTAAAAATTTGACACAAATTGAAATCAAATGTGTTCCATCTATAGAATGTTTATCATTGGTTCCCCTCCCCCTTCACTTCAATAACAGGGATGTTAAAAATTCTGCGTGTAATATCTTTGGACACTGAAGAGCTCATTTGGGGGATTAAAAAAAAAAGCTCACATAAATGAAATGAAAAGATATGCTGGCATCAGCCTCTCTTCCCTTTGCATTTTATCACCTGATCACTTATGGAGAGCACAGAAAGCAGGACACCGAGGTCCTTTTTGAGACTGCACAAACATTTAAAATTTTATGCAAAAACCTCTCCATTTTATTAGTGAAGGCCTGAGTAGGAGCATCCTTGGCCAGCTGAAGGCATTCCCTCACTCTTCAGAGGTAGGCTGCCTGCACTGGGTAAAATGAAAAAGCCTTGTAAGTAAAATTAACAAATCTTGCTCCTCCAGAAGTCAAAGTTGACTGCAAAAAGAGGTTAACTGTTGCAATTTATCTGTTATTTAGCATAAATCTTTTTGTACTATTATAAATACAGAATAAGTTTTTTTTTAATTTTAATCTATTAAATTTATTAGGGTGACACTGGTTAATAAGATTATGTAGGTTTCAATTGTACATTTCCATGATACATAATCAGTACCCACATTATTTAAAAAATTAGAAAATAGAAGAAAATCATGCATAAGCCTACCAGCCTCAAAAAACATAATGGCAATTAGTATTTTTCTCTTTTCTTTGAGAAAATATTCCTTTGCTTCTTTTGTCATTTATAAAATCATTTTGTACATGTAATTTTGTATTTTGCTTTTTATTGATGTCTCCTAAGGATTTTCATATGGTTGCAGTCTTTTTTAAAATTTAATCTTCATTGTATTTTTTTCATTACCATTTAGTCCCCTTTTCCCTCCCTCCCCCCCAGCAATTGCCATATTGTTGTCCATGTCCACGAGTCCTTTTCTTTTTTGCTCAGTCCCTCCAATCACTAACCTCTCCCCGCCACCAGCTGTCTCCTGCTCTCCATCTATGAGTCTGTCCTCATTTTCCTTGTTAGTTCAGTTTATTCATTAGATTCCACATATGAGAGAAATCATATAATATTTGTCTTTCTCTGACTGACTTATTTCACTCAATATAATGTTCTCCAGGTCCATCCATGCTGTCACAAAAGGCAAACTTTCCTTCTTTTTTATGGTCAAGTACTATTCCATTGTGTAAATTCAAATTCAAAATGGATCAAAGACTTAAATGTTAGACATTGAAACCATAAAAATCCTAGAAGAAAACATAGGCGGCAAAATCTCAGACACTGCTCATAGCAATATTTTATCAGATATATCTCCCCAGGCAAGGGAAACAAAAGAAAAATTAAATAAATGGGACTACATCAAACTAAAACTTTTTACATGGCAAAGGAAATAATCAACAAAATAAAAAGACACCCCACAGAATGGGAGAACATGTTCACCAATACATCTAATAAAGGTTTCATATCCAAAATTTATAAAGAACTTACAAAACTCAACACCAAAAAATAACCCAATTTAAAAAATGGGCAAAGGACCATAATAGACACTTATCCAAAGAGGACATAGGGATGGTCAATAGCTATATGAAAAGAATGCTCAATGTTACTATTCATCAGAGAAATGCAAATTGAAACCACAATGAGATATCACCTCACACCTGTCAGAATGGCTACCATCAATACATCAACAAACAACACGTGTTGGAGAGGATGTGGAGAAAGGGGAACCCTTTTGCACTGTTGGGAATGCAGACTGGTGCAGGCCCTGTGGAAAGCTGTATGGAGATACCTCCACCAATTAAAAATGGATCTGCCTTTTGACCCAGTGATCCCACTTCTGGGAATATACCCAAAGGAACCCAAAACACTAATTTAAAAGATCATAAGCACTCCTATGTTCATCGCAGCATTATTTACAATCACAAGTATAAAACAACTATGAGTTGCAATCTTTATAATCATCATTTTAATGCCTATATCATAATTCACATTTTATAAAGTGTAATTTTATTACCTATCTTTAAGCATTTAAGTTTTTTTAGTACCATAATGTTTTGTATAAAAATGCTACACTAAAAAATAAAGTCATACCTCATGTTCTTTATTTTAAATTCTTTTTTTAGGATATATTTTAAAGTGGAATGACTGGGTCAAAGGTTATGAACACTATAATGGCTCTTTATACAAACTGTCAAATTACTTTCTGAAATGGTTGTAACAATTACAATGTGTTGGGAAAATGTGGAAATATTTATTAAGAATTGATGCCAGCAGAGTGAATGTGCCATTTTGTACCCAAGCAGGTCGGCGCTACTCAAATGTCTATTTCTACAATAGCATTTCTTTTCCATAGAGTATTCCTAGAAACACACATCTACACTGTTACTTTCTGAAAAAGGTTTTGGTGGGAAAATATTAGTAAAGTACATTCTCACTAACCTGCCTTGGAGACTTACTTTACACAGCAGTATATTCAAGTTCTGTGATATCCTGTCAGAAAGACAACTCATCCACTTTGTTAAACCACGCTTCTCAAACACACCTCCAATGAGTGTCCCACCTTTTCCTAGCACCTGCTCTTATTTGGACTTATCAACATGCTCTAACAAACACGCGTAAGAGAAGAGGAAGCACACATCCTATGCAGTTGGTTAGTACACACAATACTCCCCCCAAATCTGAATATATCCTGGAAAATTCCTGCTGTAAAATGATGACAAGACTAGTC
>PVJI01019301.1:0-31327 GCA_004026765.1 Micronycteris hirsuta
GCCTATCAATAACCACCTTGTTTCTTGTCCCACAAATGCTGGTTACCATGCCTTTTTCAATGCCGGACATTAAAATTCTCTGGGGCACAGGGACCAGGTCTAACTCATTTGATATGGCCCCATGTACTGGGGTGTTGGAAAACTGCTGATGAATGAACATGGTTGGTGTTGACCCTGATGTCAAGAGTAATGAGTATCAAGAGGTCACTGCTGAAGAAGGCTTTCCAGGGGAGGTGATTCAGACCCTCTGGAATGACTTCGCCCAGTTCATTATTCATAAGATCTGAGTGACATTTAAATCATGCAAATGTATCCTACTTGTCTCTGAGTGGACATAGCACTCACATCTGCAGAGACACAGAGCAATGAATAACATATTTTAGAGGAGATAATGGTATTTTATATTTCCACTTGACCCTTTGTGGACTGCAGCTTTTGAATTTTTCTTCCCTGTTTAATTCTGATTTCTTACCAATGCAACAGGGTGCAGGGAAGGTGGGGGGGGGGGCTCTAATGGGTATTTGTAATGGGGTCCAGAACTCAGGCTGTCCAGGAAATATTAGAGAAAAAGATATGATGCCCTCACCCCCATCCCTCAGTCTGAGCTGGGGGATGGGACACATGGAGCAGGGCCACTGAGAGCTGTTTTGCACAGCAGCAGCTTTGCAGCTAACCTCTGGCATGGTCATTTAATATATCTATAACCTTTAATTGGTTTCATGGATATGTTAAATAGCTGTGGCCATGCTTTGAGTCAGGGGGATGGGAGTGACTTCAACCCAGGATGCAACTGGGAAGCAACTCACCCTAGTTACAACACCTGCGTGAGAGCTTGAAGATGATTGGCTCCATGCCATGAGCCCATGCCTGCCCAGACTTACTATGGCAGCCCAGTAAAGCTGGAAGAATAGGGGAATGCTGGAAGGTGTAACTGATTGTGGGAGGAGTCAGAAATGGGGCTGCAGAGGAAGATTGGCGAGGGGATTTAAACCCAGGTGCAGCAGCCAAACCAAGAGAGGACCACGTGGCTTTGGCAGGGTGGGGACCCCTTGGCTTGGGTGAGAGTCAGGCTTAAGGGTACTCCCTTTTGCAACATGGCTTAGGAAGCAGGAAAGACTTTGCCGGGAAGAAAAGGGGTGAAAGGACTCTTGCTGGTGGTCAATGAGAGGTGCCATATGGCTTTGTATTAACTGGAGGTCATGGCAGCAACACAGCTCATGGTGCTGGGAGCCTGAATCACGGACTTCTACTTCTTTTCCTGAGATATGGTACCCTGGACTGGGCAGAGGGAGAAGGAAGAACTGCGTGCATTTTGGGGTATTCTAAATGACTTTAGTATTTTAATGAAGACATTAAGTCATTACTCTAAGTCTATATAACTTTTACATAAATAATTCCTTTCCTTTTCACCAATCTCTGGCATTGAGAAATGTCTTTCCTCTGCCAGCAGGCAAGGTGAACCTAGTATGGAGGGGACCCTAGGAGAAAAAAGGGGGGTCCTTTTGGTAATAGTATATCATTTACTCACCACCTCCGGGTCTGTTCTGTAATGTGGCAGTGATTTCCACACGCGTGTTAACACATAATCATGAGAATTTACACGTTTTGAGCGCAGTTCCATGTAATTGCCATGTAGGCAAGTGTGGATCATGTCTGTGGAATGGGAACTCTAATAGGAATTTGGCAAAGATATATCTTAAAAAATTCTGGCTTGCTGACCCCTGCATATTACATCACCCTGGTCCTATCTGCCACCGGACCTGAATTTACATCCTAATGCCCTGCTAATGAGTAATCTTACCCCTGTTCTGCTTAATCCCATGAATAATCAATCCAATGTAAATATGTCCTAATGCCTCTAATAAAAGCCCCGGCTAAGCGACCCATGAGGTCTTTTTCCCAAGATGGACGTGATGGGAAAGACCCGTGGCTGCCGGATTCTCATCTCCAAGCGTGTCTCTGGGTAAGATTGATTCACGCAATTGGGCGGTCCCCCCACGGATTTTGCGGGTCGAAATCCACGACACTGTAACACTAAGTGGATGCAGAAAGTGTGGACCCTGAGAAAGAAGATATCTACTAAGAAGGGCTTCCAATGGCTAACTGGGCTCAAATTAACAGACAAACAGATAAAAAACAGAGCCTAGCAGCCATTTCTACACAGGGGTCTTTCTTGCAAACTGCACTTCAGGGGGAAGCTTGCACTGAACTGCCTGCCTGCAATGCGTTCTTGCCATCTGAAACAGCCCTTATAAAGGAGGTCCTAGAATCCTATTTCAACCAATAGAACTGAGGCTTTCCCCACCCAGTTGGAATTATGTAGCTCTAAACAACCACAGTAGCTCTATATTGACTGATCAAGATGGTGGCTTTTGGACCAAATTGCAAGGATTCAGAGTCCTCATTTGCATGAGGACAGACCAGTCAGGGACCAGGGGCAGGGACATCTGTCTACATGTAGTACTACGTAAGCCAGCTGCTCCCCTCTGGCTCTGAGGGTGCACTTTCCCCTTCCACCAAAGACTTCATTTCCCGGCTGAGCTGAATCACTGAAGGTGTCTGGCTGGAGCGGAGTGGAGCAGACCAGCGCAAGCCAAAGCAGGCCCTTACAGAGCAGAACAGATGGCTGGCCTCGCCATCAGCCACGCTGTGTCACAATTGAGCTGTTTTGCACTGAACAGAGTTTCTTTCCTCACCGCATCCTAAACTGAGGATTCCTTTTGGTTTTGAACTGGGGCCAATGACCATGGATCATTGTTGACAAAAGGAATTTCTCTTTTTTCTTCTGCCTCTTCCTCCCTCCTTTTCTTCCATTCTTTCCCTTTTCCTTTCAGTCTTTATCCTTTCTTCCACATTTCTCTCCCACCTTTTTACTTCTCTGTTCCACCCTCTCTCTACCTGCAGCTTCCTCCTATTAATTGGGATGATGGTATTTCTACTAATTTCTCTTGCCTTGTGTGAGCTTTCTCTGCATATTGTGTAAGCCCCATGGTTACTCTGATGCTTGTTCTGGTTGTAGAAGAATAAAGGGATTGTAGGAGGCAGAGTTGGGAGGTTCTTAGGAGTCGCTGAATGCAGGAGATCCTCTCTCATGGACCTGACCCCATCCTCAAACCTGTGCCCTGAATAGATAAGAAAATTGAGGTCCAGAATGAGAGTAACTAGCTCAAGATTAAGTGGTCAGTTTGTTTTGCTATTCACCGATGACCATCTTTTGTGGTCAGGTCCTGACTATCTTTCTAGCCAGATCTCCTGCCCTGCAAGTCCCCTGAGTTCCCCAATGTTGTGACAGGAAACAGTGAACTCAACAGGTTTCGATTAAGCATCCAGCCTATTAAAAAGATAGCACAGAGCTCTGGTGGTATGGCTCAGGTGTTTGGAGCATCATCCATAACCAAAATGTTGTAGGTTCAATCACCTGTCCAGGTGCATACAGGAGGCAGCCAATCAATGCTGCTCTCTCCCATCACTGTTTCTCTCTCTCTCTCTCTAAAAAGCAATGTAAAAAAATGTCATTGGGTAAGGATGAAAAAAAGAGATTTTCATAACTATCAGACAGACCAATAGCTTTGCAATTTTTGAGAGCTAAGCCTTGCTCTTTCATAAAAGATTTCAATCCTATAGAGATGAAACCCTCTTGTTATATAGAGAGAGATGCTGAGAAAACCTGAGTCCTGGCGGTATTAACAGTCAACATGTCCACAGCACTTACTCTGTGTTACACACTGTGCAAAGCACTTGTCAATTAATCCATTTAATTTTCACAAGAAAAAGGAAGAAACTGAGGCAGAGCAGAGGTGCCCACCACCATAGAGCTAGGCTGGCACCAGAAGTGCGTTCTCAAGCACACATTTAAACTATGTCCCTGTGGTCTCTGTCACACTAGGAAGCTGGTCCCCAGGCCTTCCAAGGACTCAGAATCTTCCTACTAGACAACCAGACAGAGGGGTGTTAACTCTCAGCCCACAAAAACAGTTATTAATGTGACTGGGAAGTCCTCAGTCCATCCAAACCATCTTCAAAGTCACAGGGAAGGTCATCAGGTTGAGAGAGGAAAGGTGTGGTCACTCAGACCTTCTCCTGAATGGTCAGCTTTCAGATGGGATAACTACTGAGGAATTGATGGACACTCATCTCCCCATTATTAATGAGGTCCAGTGGCCCTGCTGTCTCTTATTGGTTGCCCCAAACCACAATCAGCTGTGAATTGTAGATGTCTTCCTTTTTGTTTTAGGTAATCATGCCTACTGGTTGATAAACAGTGTTCCCTGGCCAGACCTTCTGAGAATTGGGTCTTCCATTTTACTCCTGATTGTAGCATCTGGCCCCTCCATACTTGTTCTATTATCCAGAGAATATTGGGCATACAAAAAAAAAATACCATCGAGTAGGGATCAGATAGCTAGTTACTTCAGGTTCTGTAACAGGACAGGTATGGCCATACACTACACACGCCTCTTTATGGAGGCAAGCATCTCTCAGTCATGTAGAGGCCCTCCCACTCCACACACTCCAGAGGGACTGCCTAGCAAGGCACAAGATGGCCACTTCTGGGCCTAGAGTGAGCTGTTTCTCTAAAGTGTACGTACCCTGTCAGGGGCAAGTTTGCCTAAACCAAGGCCCATTCATTCCACAAATATGTGTTGAACACTTACTATATACTTGGCTCACCTCATCAGATTGAGAAAGACTTCCTACTCTTTGTGAACGGACTGGCAGAGCCTCAAGACCATGCAAGACATAGCCATGCTCTCCCGGGTTGATGAGCTTCTGAAGGACTGCTTTGAGGACACGAGGAGCAGTGCTTAGGCACAACACAGTCATGGGTGTCTTGGGAGAGATTCATGGCACTCTGACTCCTAAGGGTGCCTGGTGAGGGCTTCCACCAGCCATGCAGTGTCAGGGAGGAAGGAGCTGGATTGGAGTGAGATCACCACCCATGTCTGGGATGACAGAGGGAGATAGGGAAAATCCAGTGGCACATAGCAAGGAAGCAGCCATGGAGGGGACAATGAAACACTAACTTGTCCGTGGAAGACAATTTGCTGCTGGGTGGCAATGCAAGTGCCCTAGGAAAGTCCCCAGGTGAGGGAGACAGGTGAAAGGAGTTTGCTGCTCTGGCTGAGCTCATGCTTGTTACCGTCCCGCGTGGCTTCTGGCTGCTCTGAGTGGTGGTCTCTTCCTCACAAGGTGCGAGGGTGGACGTTTCTGATTTTTCACTGCAGTTCAAAAACATGCCCTGTATGATACCAATTCTTTACACTTCGAGACTTCTTTTATGACCAAGCATGTAGGCTATCTTGGTGAAAGTATCAAACAGGCTAGAAAAGACAGTTTTCCAGGATTTGGAGTATAGTCCAAGTGGTGAAGGTAATTTGTCTTCATTATTTGTTTTTTGTTTTGTCTTCTTAGATATTGAGCAAAAGCAGTTAACATCCACAAGTATGTGGAGTGTGGAAACCTCACAGCCATGCAGATCCATTTGACCCCAGAGTTAGATCTATCTGACTCTATCATGTATCATTTCCCCCAGCCAAGAATATACTCTAGCATTTCTTACGGTGCGAGTCTTCTGATGGCAACTTCTCTTGCTTTACTTTCATCTGAAAATGTATTTTGCTTTCAGTTTTGAATGATATAGAATTTTGGTTTGAGAGGTTTTATCTTCTTTCAATATTTTAATGATGTTGTTCCACTGCCTTTTAGTTTCAATAGTTTCTGATGAGAAGTAGTGATTTCTAATTATTATTCTCCTTTTTGTAATGAGTCATTTTTTTCTGGAAGCTTTCAAGATTTTCTGTTTATGTTTGGTTTTCAACATTGTAACTCTGATTATTTTCTTTTTATTTATTCTGTTTGAAATTCACTGAACTTCTTGAATCTAAAAATTTATCTTTGAAGAAATTTAGAATTTTTTTCTTTTTTAAAACATATTTTATTATGCTATTACAGTTGTCTCCCTTCCATTACCCTCCACCCTGCACAACCCCTCCCGCCTGCATTCCCCCTTTACTTCATGTCCATGGGTCATACATATAAATAAGTTCTTTGGCTTCTACATTTCCTATACTATTCTTAATCTCCCCTGTCTATTTTCTACCTACCATTTATGCTACTTATTCTCTGTACCTTTTCCTCTCTCTCCCCCTCCCATTCCCCTGCTGATAACCCTCCATGTGATCTCCATTCTGTGATTCTGTTCCTGTTCTAGTTGTTTGCTTAGTTTGTTTTTGTTTTTTTTTTTAGGTTTGGTTGTTAATAGCTGTGAGTTTGTTGTCAATTTACTGTTCATATTTTTGATCTTCTTTTTCTTAGATAAGTCCCTTTAACATTTCATATGATAAGAGTTTGGTGATGATGAACTCCTTTAACTTGACCTTATCTGGGAAGCACTTTATCTGCCCTTCCATTGCAAATGATAGCTTTGCTGGATAGAGTCTTCTTGGATGTAGGCCCTTGGCTTTCATGACTTCAAATACTTCTTTCCAGCCCCTTCTTGCCTACAGGGTTTCTTTTGAGAAATCAGCTGACAGTCTTATGGGCACTCCTTTGTAGGTAACTGTTTCCTTTTCTCTTGTCACTTTTAAGATTCTATTCTTATCTTTAATCTTGGGTAATGTAATTATGATGTGCCTTGGTGTGTACTTCCTTGGGTCCAACTTCTTTGGGACTCTTAGAGCTTCCTGGACTTCCTGGAAGTTTATTTCCTTTGCCAGATTGGGGAAGTTCTCCTTCATTATTTGTTCAAGTAAGTTTTCAATCCCTTGGTCTTCCTTTTCTCCTTCTGGCACCCCTAAGATTTGGATGTTGGAACATTTAAAGATGTCCTGGATGTTCCTAAGCCTCTCCTCATTTTTTTTGAATTTTTGTTTCTTCATTCTGTTCTGGTTAAATGTTTCTTTCTTCCTTCTGGTCTACATCATTTATTTGAGTCCTGGTTTCCTTCCCATCACTGTTAGTTCCCTGTACATTTTTCTTTATTTCACTTAGCATAGCCTTCATTTTTTCCTCTAATTTGTGACCATATTCAACCAATCCTGTGAGCATCCTGATTACCAGTGTTTTGAACTGTGCATCTGATAGGTTGGCTATCTCTTTGTCGCTTAGTTGTATATTTTCTGGAGTTTTGATCTGTTCTTCCATTTGGGCCATTTTTTTTTATCTTAGTGCATGTGTTACATAGTAAGGGGCAGAGCCTTAGATGTTCACTAGGGCAGGGCAACCCATGTCACTGCATTGTGACGCTGTATGTGGGGGAGGGGTCCGAGAGGGAACAGTGCTGCTTGCTCCTCTCTTTGCTGGTTTTCAGTCACTTCCCCCGATACCCACAATTAAATTGGGCCCTTCTGGTGCTGATTCCCGGGTGGGTGGGTTTGTGTACATTTTAGGACCCTATTGGTCTCTCAAACGAACTCTCCTGTGGGGCTGGGAGTTTCTCCTGCTGCTGCAATACCCACAGGTGTTTTCAATCAGAGGTTTGAGGTTTTATTTCTTTGCAGTGGAACTCTGGGTTGTGCAGTCTGTCTTGCTTCCCAGTTGTTCCTTCCACTTTATCAGCACGTGAATGTGGGACCACCCTGTCTAACAGCCACTGTCTCACCAGGTCCGCCAGTTGTTGCCTTGCCATGAGTCCTCTCCACCCAGCTGCCCATCTCCGCCCCCCCTACCAGTCTGGATGAATGTTTTTTCTTTAACTCCTTGGTTGTCAGACTTCCATACAGTTCAATTTTCTGGCAGTTTTGGTTGTTTTTTGTTTTACAATTTGCTGTTGTCCTACTTTTGGTTGTGTGGGGAGGCACAGTGTGTCTACCTATGCCTCCATCTTGGCTGGAAGTTGAAATTTATAATTTTTTCAGCTATTGTTTATCCAGATATTCTTTCATCTTCTTTCTTCTCTCATTTTAAAACTCCAGATACAAACTGTATTAAACATTTTGGCATTGCTCCACAGTTCCCTGAAGTCTTGTTCATTTCTGAAAAAAATCTTTATCTTTTTTTCATGTTGGATAATTTGTATTAATCATTCTCATCCATTGCCTCCTCTCTTTTGCTTGCAAGCCCATTTAGTGGTTTTTTAAAACTTAAGATACATTGATGTTTTTAATTCTAGAATTTCCATTTTTTTAATAATTTGTTTCTCCTGTGAGATTTCCTGTCTTTTCATTCATTATAAACATATTTTCTTTTAACTGAATGGACATAGTTATAATAGTTGCTTTAAGTCCTTATCTGATCATCTAACATTGGGTCATATCAGGGTTAGTTTGTTGCCATTTGTCTTGAAGCTGGGTCAGATTTTCATGTAAAGTTGTATCCAGACTTTGTGCAATGCAAATTAGGTTGTAGAGACTCTGGATTCTATAACATTCCTTTGAAGCCTTGATATTTTTATTTTAGTAGACATTAACTTTGTGGAACTTGAACAGTAATCTCTGCCACTTGGGTGGCAACTCAGTTTCTGTGTAACTATTTAACCTTGGATGATGGTCTTGGTAACCTGTCTGTGCACGTGTGGCTAAGGTCAGTCAGGAATTTAGTCAGAGTTTATATACACAAAATTTTTCACTTCCTGTCTCAGGCTTTCTCCTTGTCGGGATTCTATATGCACTTTCCAGAGTTTCTCCAAACTCTGTTTTCTGAGGTTTTTTTTGTTTGTTTGTTTGTTTGTTTTTATATGTGGTACTGACCAAGTCTTGCCTCAAGCTTTCCTCAAGTTAAAATATGCAGTAACAGGAAACTCAACACATCAAGATCTGCCTTTGGTCACTTTCCAGAATCTCTGGGTAGTTATTTGCATTTTGTGTAGCATTTATAATTATTTTTCAGAGAGTTTTGTGTTAAGAGTTTTCTCAAACATACTGGAATTGGAATTCCTCTCACCTTCATTTTTTAAAACTAGTTTTACTGAATATAAAATTTTTTGTTACAGGTTTTTGTTGTTTCTTTCTTTCTGCATTTTACCATTTCAATACCTTCTGGCAACCACAGTTTCTGTTGAGAACTTGTTAATGTCATGTTTCCTGGAATATGACATACTGTTTTTCTCTGGCTGCTTTCACAAGATTTTCTTGTTATCATCACATTTCAGTTATTTATCATGCTTAGGATTACTTAGAATTCTTGGATCTATTAATGTTTTCCATCAAATTTTGGAAGTTTTCTGCCATTCTCTCAAAAAAATTTTTTAACCTGGAAAGCATTATGCTAAGTGGAATAAACCAGTCAGAGAAAGACAAGTACCATATGATTTCACTCATATGTGGAATCTAATGAACAAAAGGAACTAACAAGCAAAATAGAGACCGACTCATAGAGAGAAGACTGATAATTGGCCCAGAGTGGGGCGCTGAGTAAGGGGGTGGAGGGATTGAGCAAAAATGGAAAAAGAGAGAAAGAACTCCTGGACATGGACAACAGTGTGGTTATTGCCAGGGGAAGGAGCATGGCAGAGGTAGAGGAGGGTATGGGGGGTTAAATGGAGACAGACGGAGACTTGACTTTGGGTGGTGAACACACAATGCAGTGTACAGATGATGTGCTGTAGAATTGTGCACCTGAAACCCGTATAATTTTGTTAAGTGTTGCCCCAATAAATTCAATAAACAGGAAAAAAGAAAAAAGTTAAAAATTTTTTTTCTTAGTCCCTTTCTCTTCCAAGAACTCCAATTTCACACATTTTGAAATGCTTGAAATTATTCCACAGGTCTCTGAGGTTCAGTTTACTTTTCTTCAATCCTTTTTTGTCTCTATTCTTTGAAATGGTTAGTTTGTATTAATTTATCTTCAAGTTCAAAGATTCTTCTGCTTTCTCCTCCTGCTGTTCAGTCCATTTAGTAAGTGTTTTATTGTACATTTCAGCTTTGGGATCTTTCTTTGATATTTTTAGTAACTTCATTTTTCTAATCAGATTCCTTATCTACTTTTTCACTAATACTATGTTTTCCTTTAATTCTTTGTATATATTTATAATAGTTGTTTTGAAGTCTGTTCAATACATCTAGCCTCATTTAATTTCTATTAACTATCTTTTATCCATTAGAATAGAACATATTTTCCTGTTTCTTTGCATGTCTACGTTTTTTAATTCAAAATTGGAAAATTGGGCACTACGCAATATATTCTAGTGAGGTATTCTACTGGGTTCTTCAGGGGTATTTTTGTTTGTTTTTGTCTGCTTGATTTTTTTTTTTTTCCTATTCTAGGGGCAAGTGAACTTGCCTATACTCAACTGCAAACAATTTTCTCTTGTATGAAGCAGCTTACATCTCTGTTGTGTTTCCTATAGCTTCTCACTGCCGGCATGCTGGGTATTTCCCCTATGCCCGTATAATTTGGTGATCATACAAAGGTTGGGGAAAATTTTGGAGTTCACTCCTTCAGTGATGTCCTTACTTAACCTTTTAACTGCTCTGCCAGTCTCAGGCTCTGCTCCTTGACACTGTGATCCTGAGACAGGCCAATAAGCCAGGACGAGTGGAATAGGAAGACTGAGAGAGATAGCTGAACAGACTGGCGGAGCAATTTATAGCCAGTTACAGAAGGTCACCTCCCTAGAGACAGCATCTAGGCCTCCACTGTATTTCAGCTCCAGGCCCAGAAAAGCAGCACAATCAGATGGGCGACGCCATCACCAACTACTAAGGATCCCCTGCCCTGGCGCTGACCAATCAGTGAAGATCGCAACCCTGAAAGAGCTCACCTAGAAAACTGATGAATATTCTGCTGAAACCCTCCGCTGAGACCTCCCCTAAGATTCCTGCCCACAAGAGCGAGATAAAAGCCTCAAGACAGCCGATGACCCAGTTTGAGCTCACTCACTCTGCCTCTGGGGAGCAGCCTGTCTCATTCCCTTTCCCCTCTTCTTCCCCCACTTTTCCCCCCACAGGCATGCATTTCCTAAACTTTAAGGGACCCCACAGAACTTGTGACCAGGGGAGCAATGGGCAGTGGCAACTTGTGCTGGGCTAATTTCCTGAACCTGGCCCCAAGGCCCCCTCTTCTCTGACTTCCCAGTGAGCTAAGGCAGCGCAGCCTTAGTTCTCCTGTTGCTTCTTCTGTACTAAGCCCTTCTTTGTTTCACTGTCCTTAGTGTCATATGTATCTTCGATGAATGTACCCTCACAGTCACCTGGACTCACGTGAAATCTTTCCTGCATGAAGTCAAGAACACACACACTACCAGCTGGCCCCAGGCAGACCTGCTCATGGCCAGATCCCTGTCTGGTAACAACCACATGGAACCAGATTACTGAGGCCCAAGCTACGTGATTTGGCAGGGCATTTCAGTTCAAAGCAGCAAATACACAGGCTTAACTCCACACAATTCCATCTCTTAAGAGATTCCTCTCTGTTTTCTGCCTACTCTTTTTAAAATTTTAAACAAGACTCTCTGGGTTCTCCCTTATACATGCATAATTAAGTGATCAGCCAGAAATTAGAACAGAGTTTATACTCAAGTTTTACAACTCCCTCTTACTGTGGTTTCTTGTTGACAGAATTTCTTCTGTAAATCTTCATTTCTTTTCCAGCCTTGAACACTTCTCTCTGGTGCCTTTGGGCAGTCAGGTTGCATTTTTAAAGAGATCCTCACCTGAGGGCATATTTATTGATTTTACAGAGAGGGGAAGGGAGAGGGAACCTTGGTGTGGGATAGAAACATCTATTGATTGCCTCCCATACGAACCCACAACCTAGTCATGTGCCCTGACTGGGGACCAAACCTGCAACCTTCTGGTGTACGGTAAGATGCTCCAACCACCTGGCCAGGGCTTCCAGCTGCAGTTTTTAAAGAATAAACTCTGCATTCTATATGCTTTTGAACATTTCATTGTGTCTTTCAATACTTGTTGATTTAAAAAATTTTTTATCCAGGGTGGGGGCAGGGGAGGGGAGAGGATGCAGACAACTGTAATTGGACAACAATAAAGTAATTAAAATTTAAAAAAAAGAAAACAAATTTTATCCAAGTCTTAAAACTGTTATTTGTGAAAGGACTTGCATTCCCACTTCACACTGCCACATTACTAGAAGTTCTCTAAATGTAGTTTTAATTTGTATTTCTCCTACAATGAGTGAAATTAAACATCTTTTCATGTTTTAAGTATATTTTTATATTTTGTGAATAGTTCATGTCTTTTGCCTATTTCTCAGCCAGGTTTTTGTCATTCATCCCTTTAATTTATAAGAGTTCTGTGTAGTTTAGGGGTGCCAGCCCTTTATGACACCTTTGTGTTAAATTCCCACATATATTTGGGTCTGTTTCTGGACTCTCTTCCATTTCACTGGTCTGTGTGTGTGTGTTGGCACCACACTATTTTAGGCAGTAAGATATTATAGTGTTTCATGTGTCAGCTTATTTTATAAGTCAATTTTCATGGCTTTTCTTTTTCAGCATTTTCTAGTTATTTCCACATTTTTTCATAAGAACTTTACTATCAACTTTTCAAACCTCATGAAGTATTTGCTGTTATTTTTGTTGAGATCGTAGTGCATTTATAAATGAACTCAGGGAAAGAGAACATTGAGCAATCCTATCTAAAAATAAGAAATATTTAATTCTACTTTGTGTTTTTCAGGAATAGTTTAACATTTTTTTCATATTATTTTTGCATATTTCTTGCTAAGTTTATTCCAAGAAAAGTTGTTCATTTTTATGGATTCCATATTTGTGAGTTCACCTACTCATTAAAATTTGTTTGTAACTGAAAATCAATACTCAAGGCACTCTGCAGATATATGTATGCTCAGTGTTAAAGATGTGGCTCACCTTTCTTCCTTCTTTCAGCTCTTAGTGTAAAAAACTATCCTTTCACTCAGTGGCATATTTAGTGCCTCGTTTTTCATGTTTCTGTGCTTCCTGTTGATTTCAGTGTTTAAGTGGCCCCGAGCATTGTGCTGAAGTGCCGTCCAGTGTTCCTGTGTGCGAGAAGGCTGAGGCGAGCGACAAAGAAATTAGGTGTTAGACCGAGCTTCATTCAGGTATGAGTAACAGTGCTGTTGGCCATGAGTTCTATGTTAATAAGTCAACAACATAGAGTAAATGAGGTGTCTTCAAACAGAAACACACACAAAAGGTTACATACTGATCAGTTGGTGGAAATGATGTGACCAATCAATCCACCAGGCAGGAATCCAGCCCTGTTCTTCTCCTAAGCACAATGCTTCCATATTAGCTGAATTTAGTGCTAATTCGGCCAATATGAAGGGCCTTTATAGAATATAACTGCCACAAATAATGGAAATTGACTCTATTATATTTTATTTGTTGCTATTATAAGGCGAAAGATTTATACAATCTGAAGAGAAACCAGAGTATTTTTTGTCGCTATTATAAATGAGGTTTTCTCTATCAGTACAACTTCTAGTTAATCATTGTGTACATGAAAGCTACTGAATTCTGAGTGTTAAATTTCTGTCCTTCCACTGCACTGATCTATTGTTGTTTGAATTGGCACCATCATAGATTCTTTCAGATTTTTCAGGTATACTTTTTTCTCACATGCAATTACAATTTTACTTCTTCAATTCCATTTCCATAATTAATTTTTCTTGTCTAATTGTGTTGGCTATAACTCCTCCCCCCTTTTATAGGGACAGTTTTCATCTATGTGGAAATGCTCTGAATTGATAATGGACTATGCCATTGATCCATAGACTCCTGGAGTTGAACTTAGAGGCACTGTTGGCAACTCTGTTACTTGACTTGTGGATCTTTTTTTATCACTCAAGTGGTCATCCAATCTCTTGAACACCTTGCCTTGCCTTTCCTTCTGGTAAGAGCTTATCTCTCTGTTTCACGGAGTAATCTTATACCCATTCCACATAGTTCTGTGTGGCTGTCAATCACTTCACCCTGATGCCCCGCCCTGGCTTATGACCCATGCTAATTACATATGGTGGCCATAAAGTTATTTTTTACAGATTGAACCCTTTTATTATTTCCGGCATATGCTAAAGATGCACATTTATTCAGTGACAAACACATGAATTACCTGAGGCAGAGCTCACAGAAGCACATGCTGCAGGCTAGAGGCTGTCTTACCGTGTTTGTTTCTCAGGGATTGCTGCCCATGTCCAGTGGTTTGGAAACTGTTGTTAAATACATTTTATCAGGTTCTTATTTGTTTCAGGTGGGGGAGAGGGATTCGGCTTTCTGTTATTCCATATTGGCTAGAAGTGCAAATACTCTGTAGTTATTGCAATTTTCCCAGCACATCGACTGGGCATTCAATATCCATGAAGGACTACACATTGAACATATCACTTAATGTCATGGATCATATCAGGCTTTGTACCATCAATAAACTATTATTATGTATATTTGTCCTGTACCCCTTCATCCCGGCACTCCTCTGGAGATGAAGAAATGTAGAACAGAGAGAGGAGGTGATCACGTTTCAAAAGCTTGAGGTCTCTCTGGAGTGTGGCACAATGTGAGCACTCAGTTGCTTGTTGAGTAATTGGCGAAGGAATGCAGGCTCACACGAATGCACACATGCATGAATGAGTTACAGCCACCAGAGGAATGGTTTCTTTCCTGCCCCACCTGTTCTCCACTGCGCAGACCCAGCCCGGGCTCCAGAGCCTTCCTGCCTGGGAGAGACCCTGGGCTCCGGGTGGCAGCACGCCTCCCACACCCCCCTCACTCCTTGTTCCCTTCCTCACTGCATTCTTCTTTTAGCTTAATGCTGAGCTCCCGTCCCTTTTCCTTCCACAGTTTTGGAAATGAATTCCTCTTTACATTTCTTTGACACGATCTTGGTGGTTCCCTAGCTTTCAGAAGTGTGAGCATCACTTTTAATGAGGTTGTGAATTTTTAGAGTATTAGAACGCTGCCCTAGCTTTTGCAAAAAGCATCCAATATAGTTGTTATTATTATTAATCTGTATCCCATTATTACCTAGCCCCAAAGCTACTATTGATTAGAAGAGACTTGAATGACCTTTGTCATTTGTGAAAATAAAGCAAATTTTACTAAGAAATTAATTAATAGAGTTGAATACTTTTACATGTTATGGCTAAAATATGTTCAAGGAAAGCAGTAACACACGACCCAATAGTTTTGAAATGTTTCCAATGTAAGAGCTTTTATTCTGGTTCCACACTCAATCAGAGGTACCTACAACAGACTACAGACAAAAATAATTAGGGAGGGATACAAATCTCCAGAAAACAGTAAATAGGGAATGTTCAGTCTTGAGCTCTCATGCAAGTTACTAGGTCTTAATTTCAGTCCTAACATTAAATGATAAAATCTCTAATTCATATGAGAAAATCCACTTAAGACTTCAGGCTTGGATTATAATTAACTTCCAAAAAATTTGAAAATCCTCCAACAGTAATCCATCAGATTAAACTTCTAGGTGCAGATAGTCTACCAGAAGCTTGGATACAGTTTTGTGAGGCCAGGGAAAAGAACAGGATAAAAAATAGAAAAGCAAAACCAATAAGCTCACACATGTAGGAGGTCCAGGTCGGGGGTGGCGGGGAAGTCTACTTTTCTTACAAACAGGGACAGCAGGGGTGGCACGGAGGAAGGCGGCCTTACCTTGCGGAGGAGCCAGGTCCACCGTGCCAAGGGGCTGAGGTCTGGGAAGCCCTGGAGGAATGCAGACTCTCTTAAACACAGCTGCTACTGCACTGCTTTAAGGTTTCTTGGCGGCAGTCCTGGCCCTTTGCTGTTGTGGGTGGCTCTAGGGGTGCAGACAGGGCTGCTCAGGTGAAGGTGTGACAGCAACGGAGAGGCTGGCTGACTCCTAAACCCCGGGCTGGGGACCTTTTCTGGGGAAGTGGATGTCAGTATTACTTAGATATTAGAGTTTTTGCTGTACTGGGACCAAAACTGGCCCAGAAACTGGGGAGTGATCTCATGTGCACTACTTTTGAGAGAGATTTCAGGGTGTACCAGAGATAAACGATGTCGTCCCCCTCCCACCTTGGTGTGTCTCTTGGGGAAGGACTCTTGGGACCTGTTGCCATGAGAAGGGTCGTCTGAGTCTGAGGATACCACTTCCAGGAGAGGCAGCCTCTTGGCAGGCTTCTTTTTCTTTCTTCTAGGGTTCTCCTGCCTCAGCTCTCGCAAATCTGTGGTGCCAGCTTCCTTGGTTGGCCTAATAAGGAACGTTGAGTTCCTCATGTCCATATTCTCCCTAGAAAGCAGAAATCACGGTTACTGTGGCCTTGACAACTGCTGTGTCTACAGAGAGTTCCAAGCCAAGAGATAACAAGTGTGGGTGGGCATGTGGAGAAAAGGGAGCCCTTGTGCACTACTGGTGGGAATGTAAATTGGTGTAACTACTATGAAAAACAGTATGGAGGATTCTCAAAAAATTAAAAATAGAACTACCATACAATCCAGCAATTCTACTTCTGGATACTTATCCAAAGAAAATGGAATTACTATCTTGAAGAGATATCTGCTCTCCTATGTTCATTGAAACATTATTCACAACAGCTAAGAAAGTGGAAGTGTCCATCAGTGGGTGAATGGATAAAGAAAATGTAATATTTATATATAATGGAATATTATTTAGCAGTAAAAAAGAAGGAAATCTTGCCATTTGTGACAACATTATTGGAACTTGAGGGTATTATGCTAAGTGAAATATATCAGAAAAAGACAAATACTGTATGATCTCTCTCATATGTGAAAGCTCAAATAAGCCAAACTCATAGAAACAGAGTAGAATGGTGGTTGCCAGGGCTGGGGATGGAGGTGAGGGACATGGAGAGATATTTGTCAAAGGGTGAAAAACAAAACAAAACAAAGAAAATATACTGGACAATTTATCCAGAAATGTCTTTCAAAGAAGGCATCTTGGGAACACCTTGACCTCATTTCAGATGTGCCATCATGGTACACCATTTTGGGAACTCGTCTTTTGCAGAGCTTTCGGGGTAAGTTAAGGACACCAGACACCTGGTGTTAAAAAACATTTTGTTCCCGTAATCAATATCTGCCACCTTGATCACCCAGCTGTCACTCTGAATGACTTTGATGATGGCTGTTTCAGATCCTTCTGGAAATTGTCAAGAAAAATTAATACGGTGGGAAAAGATTTTTAGCATCTTTAAAGATAAAAATTCAAAGGATTAAGATTTACCACATGTTATACTTGTCAAAGACTGGCTCAAACACTCTAGAGGTAATTTCCAAGAGAGATTAAAACATTGGTTTGATGATTTCCTTCCCATTAGGATAGCTATTATCAAAAAGAAAATAAACAAGACCAAAAAGTAACAAGTATTGTGGAGGATATGGAGAAACTGGAACCCTTGGGCACTGTTGGTGGGAATGTAAAATGGTGCAGCTGCTTTGGAAAACAGTATGGCAGTCCCCTAAAATATTAAAAATAGAATTACCACAGATTCAGCAATTCCTCTTCTGATTATACACCCACAATGAAAGCAGGGACTGAAACAGATATCTGAACACCTGTGTTCATAGCTGCATTATTCACAATAGCCAAAAGGTAAAAGCAACCCAAATGGGTGTACAAAATATGATATACAATGGAATACTATCTGGCCTTTAAAAAAGGAAGTCTAAAATGATCCAATTAAAAAATTGACAAAGGACCTGAACAAACACTTCTCAAGGAGGACATACAGAGGGCCCAGAGACATATGAAAGGATGCTCAGCATCACTAGCCATCAGAGATGTAAATTAAAACCACAATGAAATACCACTTCACACCTGTCAGAATGACCATCATAAACAAAGCAACAAACAACAAGTGCTGGAGAGGTTGTGGAGAAAAGGGAACCTAGTACACTGTTAATGGGAATGCAGAGTGGTGCAGCCACTGTGGAAAACAGTATGGAATTTCCTCAGAAAATGAAAAACAGAACTGCCTTTTGATCTGGCAATTCCACTGCTGGGATTATACACTAAGAATCCTGAAACACCAATTCAAAAGAACCTATGCACCCCAATGTTCATAGCAATGCTATTTACAATAGGCAAGTGCTGGAAGCAACCTAGATGCCCATCAGTAAATGAGTGGATCAAAAACCTGTGGTACATTTACATAATGGAATACTATGCAGCAGAAAGAAAGAGCTCCTGCCCTCTGCAACAGCATGGAAGGAACTGGAGAGCATTATGCAAGTGAAATAATCCAGGTGGTGAAAGACAAATACCATATGATCTCACCTTTAAGTGGAACCTAATCAATAAAGCAAACAAGCAAGCAAAATATAACCAGAGACATTGAAATTAAGAACAAAGTGACAGTAACCAGATGGGAGGTGGGAGAGTGTAACAGGCAAAAAAAGGGGAAAGGTCATCAAGGAACATGTATAAAGGACCCATGGACAAAGCAAAGGGGGGTAGGATGGAGGGTGGGAGGTGGGGGTTGGTGGAGCGGGGAAGAATGGTGTTGGGGGAAGGAAATGGAGACAACTGTATTGGAACAACAATTAAAAAAGGAAAATCAAAAGATGAAAATAATAATAATAATAAAAAAGGAAGTCTACCATTTGATATAACATGGGTGAACCATGAGGGCATTATGCTAAGTGAAACAAGCCAGTCACAAAATGACAAATACTGTGTGATTCCACTTACATGAGGTCCCTAGCGTAGTCAAGTTCATGGAGACAGAAAGTAAAATGGTGGTTGCCAGGGCCTGGGGGTTAGGGGAACGGCGAGCTAGTGTTCAGTGGTTACAGAATTTCAGTTTGGGGTAATGAGAAAGCTCTGAAGAGGGATGATGGTGATGGTTGCACCATAATGTGAGTGTACTTAATGTCACTGAACTGTATGCTTAAAATGATTAAAATAGTAAATTTTATGTTATGTTTGTGTATTTTACCATAATAAAAAAAGGCCTGAGCAATAGCAGTAGCTTTGGAAAAAGGCTTCCCAGGAGGCCACCACAAAAATTACCTTTAAACATAAGGCCAGCGCCTGTGTGGACACGTAGGTTCTGTGAGGCCAGGTTCTCAGACTCACCTGGAAATCACACTACCAGGTTGTAATTACCAGCCTTGTTCTTTGAAATCTAAAGTCTTATCCACCATATTACCATCAATTATCCCTCAAATTGCTACCTCCCTCCAGGGCAGACTAGGATGATACATACAATTTCCCTGTCAGAGGTTTTTCTGTCTGTCTCATGGATTAGAATTCATCATAATCCAGTTGCTGACCTATAACCTCTCAGAGAGAATAGCAACAAGGAAGGAGGGGTGGGAAGTAGACTTTTTCAGGTATAGTGAAAGCACCTGAAGAGTGAGGTAGAGGAGAGGCCTGCCTACCTACCTGAAGGACCCCAGGGAAAAGATCGATCTTGAAAGGAACCCAAGAAGAGGAGCAAGAAAGATGAAGAAGCAGTGTGTGTGGCTCACCCTCAGCAGGGGGTCGGTCACATATTATAAGTTCTGGACTACCTGAATAATTAAGTTCTGAGCAGGTGATCATGAAACAAGAGGTATTCTTATCATGCAAAGATGCAAATAATATATTGTTAAGTGGAAAAAAAGTTACAGAACCGAATGTACATTACGTTTTCATTCTTGTTGAGGTTGTGAATGTGTATAAGCATGACCTGTTAATAGTTGCCCCAGGGAGGTGGATTTCAGTAAAATTGACACCTATTTGCATTTAAAACATTTTTTGTAACTGTCACCAATGACAAAAAGAAACAAAGATTTTTATTTTGAGTAAAAAGAATCAACACAGAAAACACTCTCTAAGAATATATATCAAATATAAATGGTGTTTACTTTTGAAATGTGACTATGGATGGTTTTTATATTCCTTTGCTTTTTGCTTTTAATTTCTAAATCATATAAACTAAGCATTATTTTGGGAATAGTAATAAAGCACTACAAGTTGTCATGATTAGAATAAAAAGCAGAATGGGATTCTGATTGAGGAAAAGTGTTTACTACAACCAAGCAGATGCTGCTCAGTCACCCTATTATACTCTCCAGAACAACTGACATTGACCAAGTTCAAGATATTCCACGAGGAAGTGTCCTCTTACTGGGGGATGTGACAGCTCTGAGCCACCACCCATGCACCTCGCTTGCCTTGGCCCAGATCGCCTCTGTGCAAACGGGCAGGCACCACGCTCCCGACTCAGCACCCGAGGCCGTTCTCCACCAGCGTGCTGGAAAGGCCCCATTGTGGCTTTCTTGTGACCTATCTCATACCCAAACTGAGTTCATTTAAGTGTCCTATTAACTATTTTAGGCCACAGATCTGGTTAAATAATATGACAAATAGACCAACTCTGTGGGGTGGGGGAGCCAGGTGCGGTGCCTTTGTCGGCTCTTCAGAAGCGGCTGGGTGCTTTGGGAAAGGGCGCTGCCACCCACTCCATGCTCTCCTTGGGTCGAACCCATCGCCTTTGCTTGATCCAGCATTGTGGGCTTGCCCATCTTCTCACTGGTTCTGAGGCCTCATTTCTACTCTGCCCAAAGGGTGTGTGCGTCAGCAAGGTGTCTCAGAGCAGAAAGAACAGGAGGACCTGTGGCGCAGGCACTGAGCAGATGTCTGATGAGGACCAGTTGGCCCCTGAGCTTTAACAATGGAAGGGGCAGGACACAGAGAGACTAGGAAAAGGCTGTTGTCATTCAAATCGCCACCACTGGCCCTTAGCGTTAAAGAATCTCCGGCTCTCTGTGTTCTCTCCCCAAAACTAAGGCACCACAGCACACTTTCTGAAAACAGGCAATGACATTTGTGTCTCTGGATAGGAGGACACTCACAGACAGGGTTTATTGCTGAGTGCTTGTTTTTTAGGGCTTTGCTCCAGCATAAACGTGTGGCTCCTGATCTGACCAGATGGGACCAAGGAAGTAATAACATACAGAGGCTAAATGATTTCAGATGCACAGCTCCTTCTAAGGGAATAGTCATCAGTGGTAACCGGGAGAGATTATGGGAAGTGATTCCTCTCATGTGATGTCAGAGGCAGTGCTCAGTCTTGAAGTTTCAATCGATGACTTTAATATCACATTTGTCAGTAAGACAATGTGAGGTCACACTGCATGGAGAAAAGGTAGGAATGTTAAACAATACGGGAATTAGAATTTCCTTTGGGAGATACTCATAAATCCAAATAGCCTGATGGAAAATTACTGAACTACTCAGAAAAAGGTAACGAGAAGGTAATATTTTGTGTAACAGGAATTGAAAGCTGACCACAGACCCAAACAATCCACGTCAGAACCCTGGGAGAGGGTCTCCCTCCCGCAGACTCATGCCCAGCCATGTCCCCAAGACCATACAATTGCAATCACACATCAGGGGGAGATCCTGGCCTTAAGGATCTTAGTGCCCAGCAACCTTCTTCAGGTGTCCAGTGATTTTCCTGGAGCAGAGAGAAAATGATTAGTCCTGTCTGGGTTTCCTGAGATCATACTTAGAACTTCCCCTAAAGTGAGTCTTCTCAAAGGGGAGCCTCGAAGGTAATCTGCCCCAACCTGGCTCTGCTAAGGAGGAGAGAAGGATGGATTCCAGCTCCGCTGGGAGGGAAGTCCGGACAGTCACATGACATCAGGTACATATTCAGCTCAGGCCTGACAGAGATGCCCTCCTCGGAGGAGTGCTCGGTTCCCAGCCTGTGGGTGGTTGAGTGGAGAATACCGGAAGCCAGAGCATCAGACCCACCAGGCACACCCCTCCTGCAGCAGCCAAGGCCACAGCCAAGGCCGCAGCCTTCTGATGGGAGCCGGGCTGGTCAGGGGAGAACTCAGGGCCGCGAGTCCATGCCAAATGGGGGAAAATTCCTCCTGGTCCCCCGGCCTCTTGGAGTTATGGAGAAGATCACACGGGAGAAATTAGATGGGTGTTCTCTAAATGGAGAAAGTTACAGACAGGTTAGGTTATCTTTTCACTCAGAACAGACCTCACTGATGCCATGAAAGGTACTGGAGGGAAGGGAAGGCAGTCATTTCCCTCCATCAAACACACAGCCCTCTCTCAGCTGTGCTGTCAGAGAATGCAATCATCATTTGACAAAGAAAAGAGGAAATCCCTAACAGCCTTACACGGTTTCACGTTGCAAATACAGTGATACTAAAACTCTCTGCTTTAACAACTACTTAAGAACTAAGAACTTAGCCAAGTGGTTAACATATTTTGCAAGCCAACCTTGCTAAAACGTCTTCAAAAATCATTCAAAATCAAGTGTCAAGTTTTGAGTTGAAAATGAAAATTTGCATCAGCTCTGGCCATATTCAATTAATTTTGAACGCTTTGCCCTTCAAGGGCTTCCTTCCTGTCTTCACTGTGTACCACCTTCAGTTAGGAAGCAGAAGAGGGGTCCTGTAGAAAATACTCTCAGTTGTCCCAAACTGAAGGCCCCAAGAGGAAAGAAAAAGAGGGCAAAGGATCGACAGCTGGGTGT
Organism: Micronycteris hirsuta; assembly: GCA_004026765.1. Taxonomy (NCBI): domain Eukaryota; kingdom Metazoa; phylum Chordata; class Mammalia; order Chiroptera; family Phyllostomidae; genus Micronycteris; species Micronycteris hirsuta. The sequence continues at coordinate 22,363 of PVJI01019301.1, forward strand.
CTGGCATCCTGGTCCACCTGCTGTTTGGGGCCATGTACCCCTTATCTTACCAGCCCAAATGTATGGTTAGAGTAGATTCGAGATTTTAAAATTAAATTTAGTCAAATGATGTCCTACTGGAGTTGAAACCTACAGTGCATTTCTTTGATAGCCCCCGAAGAAAACACAAGAATTTAAAAATTTTTTAATGTTCTCCTTTGGTATACAGGTATGAACACTTACTGAAGAGGGACCGAAGGGAGATGGCACATTGGTAAAGTGAGGAAGAGCTCCTGATGAGAAAGACCTACCAGAAGGAAATTCCAGTGTGGAAGCAAAACAAGACCTCCACCTTTATTTTGTGTGCTTACAGCTGCCTGTCCTGATTATAGAAACAGAGACAGATAAAAGTTTGAATTTAGTAGGCTGGAAGTAACCTCTGATTAGGAGAATTAAGTGCAGTTTCTTGCTAGCAGGCAGGCAGCCAGAGCAAAAACAGGGGACATTACAACGGGGAGACTTGGGGACCAACTAACACTTGTGCTGTATAAAGCCCTAGAAGCTGGGCAGATAAATAGCAGCTAAGAGCTTTAAGTACGGCCTGGAGTAGTGCAATTAAAGGCATTTCTCAACATAGAAAGGATTAAAAGTTAATTCTAAAATAGTAATTGACAATGTTGAATTTAGTGAAAATGGTCAATCCCTAGATGCACCTATTCATATTCCTTTATAATGTGTTATAATTTGGAAATCACACTGCTTGAGTAGGATTTTGAGAGTAACAAAAATATGCTACTATTTTAAATGAAAATATACTCATCTAGAAAGAGAGTGAAGGGTTGTAGTGTATCTTTTCAATAGTCACACCTACGGAAAGGCCCTCTATGTGCAGATGGGCATCCACTAGGATTTGTTTGTTCATTGGTTCATTCTTCAAACAGTCGTTGGGCACAACCTGTGATAGAACCCTGGCAACCAGGATTTAGAAGGAGGGGAGCATGGTCCTTGCTTTCAAGGAATCACGCCCAACAGGAGTGATGGTGATGGCAGTGCCGGCCCCACACAAGGGAAGATTCCCATAAGGAAACCTCTCCAGGATGCAGGGGGAATTCTGGAACACAGCGGAGTGGTGGTGATGCTCAAGCAAAGATGGCATTCCAGGGAGGGAGTGCTTAGCCTGTCCTGTGCCAAGACACCGAACCTTGAGAAGCACCGGCGTGGGGAAAAAGCTATAAGCAGTTTGGTACAGCCAGTGGGTAGAGGTGTTTTGGGAGGTAGGTTGGGGGTGGCCAGGGAGAAGTAAGGCTAGGGAGGCAGGCCTGGGTCCTCCAACAGGAGGCTAAGCCAGAGTGGGAAGGGCACAGAGAGGAGCTATGTCGAAAGTTATGTCGAAGTGGGGGTGGGGTCACGCAGATTCGCGCAGGAGGAAGCTTCCTCTCCTCAGGCCTCACAGGACAAGGCTAGGGCTGTGGCGGGACGAGGCAGGGGGCTGGGTGCTCAGGAAACAGGAGTGTCTGACCTGAGGCAGCCTGGGTCCAGCAGAGCTGAGAAATGTTTGCAAGTTAGAATCAATATAACCTGGAAACCAATAGACGTGGGAGGTGAAGGACAAGAAGAAGCCCGAGGCGACCACCAGATTTCTGCCTGGATGACTGACTGTGGGTGGAACGTGAATGAGACAGAGAAGATGGAGAAGGGAGCAGCCGGTTTGTGAAGGTCCACCAGGACTTCAGCATTAAGTATGTGTAGTTTGAGACTCTGCACGCACAGAAATAATCTGATTCCCACCATGTGCTGAGACCCTGTTTTACACCAGGCCCGGCAATGACCATCCCCAGTCTTCACACCACCCTAACCTTATAATGAGGAACAAACTCAGAGACATAAGCAACCTCCAGGGGCATACAACTAAGTGGGGGTGGGTCTGGGACACAGCCCAGGTCTTAGTTCCAAAGCCCTTTCCTGTGTTATCAAGGCTGTGCATCACAACTACCCCCCGCCCCAGGCGCCAGGATGCAAGGGCACAGCAGCAGCCTGGGTTGCGGAGGGAGCTATGAGTTCCTTACTGTAAATATAATCCTGGAAGCAATGGGCGTAGGAGCCAACAGGCAGGGAGGAAATCCAGGGAGAGGAGGAGCCTCAGGATGGGGTGTTTAGAGGTGGAGGAAGTGGTTGACCATCACATGCAACTGAGAAAGCAAGCACAGTCCATGGGAACAGAGTTCATCGGGGTGAGCAAGGGACAGGTCCTGAGCGGCCCCTTGGAAACAGTTTCTGCAGAGGGGTGGTGAGGGAGCTGGTACCCAAGGTTAGGGAGCAAAATAGGAGGCAAGAGAGTGGAGCCATCAGGGCTCAGACTGCACATATGCTCGGTAGTGATCACACTACGAGACCCAGAAGGTCTACTGCGTGTGTGCAGGGGTGCGTGCATGTGTGTAAATAGGGGAGGTAAACTTGGGCTTTTGCTGAGGCAAAGGAATCAATGGAGAGGAGCTAAGGAGAGAAGAGAGAAGGATCCAGGGTAGCTGATGGTGCAAGGACCCGGGCTACAGGGATGCGCCTCTGAAGTCTGGTGAATACATCTGCTTTGGATGAGAGGACAAAAGGATACAGTTTCCAAAAGCCCAGACGAGGGAATAAGTGGAGGACAGAATGTCCTATGGCTTATGAAGTACCAGGTGAGACCTTTGGGAGAATGAAGGTTGACACCCGAAGGTGACCTGCAAACTCCAAGTGAAAGTGGAGGGGATTCCCTAGACCCCTTTCCCCACCCTTTCTCAGAATCTGCCTTCACCTCTGAGGTCGCGGCTCAGACTCCAACCTTGATGCCCCTGGTTGGCACATGGACTTGGGGTTTTGCCTGCTCTCTAGGCCTCAGCTTATTCTTGTTGACTTTTCCAGCTTTAGCAATTGTACTGCCTCAGATGAAAATGTGTTCACCCTCCTGTAGCCCCTGGAAACCACCCCACCCCCACACTACCTGGGGACAGGCAAGCCAGGGCCAGCACCTCACCCTCGGCCCCTGAGGGGACAGGCAGATGGGTGAGTGGCCCCAACTGCAACCTCATCAAACCTTTGCTTTACAGACTTCATGAGAGGGCCTTGAGTCCTTACAAATAAAAGGGGAATAATTCCTTCATATTCATGACAGAAAGCATGCTTTTCTGAAAGGTCAGTAAAATAATGTTGGATTTGAGATTAGAACCAGACGGACAAGTAACCAGGAGATAAAAGGTGTGACATGGAAGGAAGAATAATCATAGAGCTACATTTCCAGCAGGAAGTCGCCCCCCTCTGCTTTTCTCCCCAAGTACTGAGAGACCATTAATCTCAACTCAGAACCTGATTAAAGGTGCAGAGATACAAGTAAATTTCTGGGAGTAGAAAGTTATGTCCACTTACATTTTTGGGTCCTCCTGAACTGGGGGTGACTTTATATGGGAGCAGGAGAGCGCATACTTGTTCTGGCTGATTTTAATAAGTGCACTCCGAGGGCAAAATTCCTGTAATAACACCAAAGAGTTAACACAATTTAAATCAGACATGTCCACAATTCAGATGTAATTTGAATTGTGGACATGTCTGTGGACATTATTCTAGCTCAACCTATTATGATAGCTATTAGCCATTATCCTACTCAGAGTGACATTTAAGAGTGCAGTTTCAACACAGAGCCTAGCTTGACAATTATTTGCTGAACAGAAATCACTGTTGAGTCCTCTCTGTCATTTCTCTATAGCCTGGATCACTTGCCAAGTCCATCCACATAAGATGAGGTGGGTGCAGACATACACATCGTTTATATAACCATTGTCCTATCTTTCTTTTGGCCTTGGCCATCTTTTTCTGGTCTTATAAACTATCACCCTCACCCCTGGATGAATGTCTCACCTTCAGCCCCATGAGCCTCCCAGTGTCTCCATCAGAACTGTTTCCAGTGTTCATTCCACCCACCCCCTCTCAACCCTGACCGTGCAGCTGTGGTTTCCAGGTCCCCACTGCCCTGTGGGTAAATCCAAGGTCCTTCCTGGGCTCTGAGTCTCTTGCTCAGAGATGCTGGGTCAACGGCTTCATCTCTCCCCACACCCTGGTGACAGGCCTGAGGATGTCTCTTCAATTATCCCCTGATTTGCTTTGTCCTCTCTTGCCTGGTACATACGCCCAGAGCAGTGCTGCCTGGTGCGCCTCCAGGCTGCCTCGTGACTGTCATCCAAACAGCTCCAGAAAAGTCCATTTTTTCCTCAGGGCTTTTCCTGGGCTGAGGAGAAGGCACCTTTTCGCTCTCTTGTTCTGTCAGATTGCATTCAGTGCCTCTGGGCCCACTGGCTGTGACGGTCTTCACCCTTTGCCCTTAATCCTAAAGTTCACTTCCCATGATGCCTTCCCTGGTGAATATCCTCATACTACAGTCAAAAACTGACTAGATACTTTTATTCCGTAGAGTAGACAGTCAGACACAGAGGTTCAGGGTGCAGACCATGGAGCCAGACTGCCTCCTCCACTCACCCTTTGTGCGGCTGGACCACTCTGCTTCAGTTTCCTTATCCGAAAATGGGGGTAAGGCCAGTCCCCACTTCACGGGTTCCGAACACTCAATTGCCCACTATGGGCAAAGCACCTGGATTAGTGCCTGTGGCATGTACTAGGTGCCTAATAAAGTTAGCCACTGTGATTTTATTTGCTCTTTTTTGCTTACCAATCTATTTTCCAGACATTAAGTAGTCCATCCAAGCTAAGTTGTTTCCATTAGAAACATCATTTATTCAAATAATTTAAAAAGCAATTGACTTGTGAGAACCTTCCCTTCATCGGGACTGTGTCATGATGCAGAGAAAACTAGGCCGCAGCTCCTGCATTAAGGGGCTGGGAGAGGTTGGTGAGGAAGCCAGTGTGGGCAGAGGGCAGGACAGTGTGCAGGGGACCCTGAGGGCCTCAGCAGGAAGTCACAAGTAGGTAGAATCTTTCAAGTGACAGAAGCGTCCATGGCAAAAAGATGGGAAGGGCAGTCCAGGAAACCTGACAGCCCAGGGCCCTAGGAAAGGCCACGCTGGGTTCAGGAGACAGCTGCCCGCGGGGCTGGGAGCCAAGCTCACGGGGCAGACCCAAAACGTGCTGGCATCAAGCTGCGCGTTTTCTTTTCTCTTCTTCTTTTTAAAATTTTCAATTACAGTTTACATTCAATATTATTTTGTATTAGCTTCAGGTGCACAGCACAGTGGTCAGACAATCCTCTACCTTACACCGTGGCCCCCCATATTTGCAGCAGTCCCAGCACCACACACAGTCACCACGATGCTGTTGGCTGCACTCCCTGTGCTGTGCTCACGTCCCCGAAGCAGCGCTTTGTCTCAAGTTGAGGAGACGTGTGTGCTGTGGGGATGCGGGCATCAGGCAGGCAAGTGGTGTCATCAGATTAGTAAACTGATAAAGATTTTTTCTAAAACTTTTAGGAAAAACACACTGGGAGGACGGTCAGGGGAGCATAAGGCAGGGGTTTTCTGAGCAGCAGCAGGGAAGCGAGAGAGAGTGGAGCTGTAAGAACGGGAGGGGCCCTGAGTAAGCCAAGTATGGCCCCAGCCGTGAATACAGAGAGAGATCTAAGAAGGCCATTTAGTGGAGGAGTGGGAGGTGGGGTGGGGGGACATGACTCTTTTAGCAAGGGCAGATTTATGTTGCAGGGGGGGGAATGCACACAGCCAGGAAAACCATTTGTTCAAGACACCTGGCAGTGCCAGGAAAGAGCTGGGTGTGGCCCACAAGAAAGGCCGGGGTACAGAAGCCATTTCCTGCCTTGGGACACAGTCTTTTCCTAAACACGGTTCTACTTACTCTCCGGTTGTTACACTTCAAAACTGTGTAGAATTTGTCTTCGGCCACATCCTGATTTGGAACTGCTATGACAATGGCAGGGACGTAGAAGTCAAATCCATTGGGGATCACAATTTTGGCAAATACATAGTCTCCAACCTGTAGGTCAGATTATATTTCATAATGTACATTTTGCTTATAGATAGTATAGACAATATTAATATAAGCTTGTTTTAAATATTCCAGGACTCTAAATTTCATATACATAATTTTTTTTCTCAGAAAGAGTCAATAGTTCTAAAATTCTTTGTACTGCCCAGCTGGTGTAGCTCAGTGGATTGAGCGCGGGCTGGGAACCAGAGGGTCCTGGTTCGATTCCCAGTTGGGGCACATGCCTGGGTTGAGGGCCAGGTCCCCAATGAGGACCATGTGAGAGGCAACCATACATTGCTCTTTCTCCCTACCTTCTCCTCTCTCTGAAAATAAATAAATAAAATCTTTAAAAAAATAAAAAAATAAAATAAAATTCTTTGTACTTATTGGGCCACACCTGGAATTTAGTGATTGGTTTGGAGAAGCCACACTGTATGTACCAGCACTTTTTCATCCAACTAAGGTTCTAGGCACCGCCAGCAAGACGGTGAGGGATCTGGAAACAGGGCCTGACAAGACTGGTGGAAGGAACCTGGGGTGTTTGCATGAAGACCAGAGAGATACGAACACTGTCTTCATGAGCCTGAAGGGCCGTCACGCAAACCCAGGAAAGGAGCAGGTTTGTTGACCGCTGCTCTAAGCTCACAGCTGAGTCCATGGGTAAAAGTTACAGGGAGAGCTTCTAGCAGAAAGGACACCTTGGCAGGAGGGCCAAGACGGAGGCGTAGGTGGACGCACTATTCCTCCTCGCACAACCAAAAGAGGAAAAAAAAGCAATTTAGAGGGCAAGGGCAGCCAGATGTGACAGAAAACTGAACTGAGTGGAAGACCGACAACCAAGGAGTTAAAGAAGACATGTTCATCCAGACCGGTAGGCGGGGCGGAGCTGGGTGGAGGGCGCTCGGGGAGACGCGGTTTGTGGAGCAGCTGGTGGCGGGCACGCCTGGCCAAAGCGCGGCGGGCACACTCTGCGAGACCCGGGCTGAGTCTCCTGCACCAGGCGGTCCCTCATTAGCACACGGATAGACTGGGAGGAAAAGCTGGGGAGTGAAACAGACCGAGCGGCCCACCAACACAGGGAAATAAACCACCGATTGAAAACACCTGTGGGGGTTGAGGCGGCCGCAGGAGCAACTCCCGGCCTCACAGCAGAGTTCGTTGGGGAGGCCCACGGGGACTTGGAACTGTGCAGGCCCCGGCCACTCTCTCTGGAGCCAGCAAGGAGGGAATCGGCTTGCTTGTGGGCAGCTGGGGAGGTGCGGAGAGCGGAGCAAACGCCATTGTTCTCTCAGCCCCGCCCCCACACACAGCATCACAACACAGCCATGTGGGATACCCCGCCCCCACAGAGAGCTTCACAACACAACGATGTGGGTGACCCCACCCCCAAAGACAGCGTCACAACAGAGCGATGTGGGTTTCCCCGCCCTGGTGAACTCCTAAAGCTCCGCCCCTTAAAGTAACAGGCGCACTGAGGGAAAAAAATAAAGGCAGCAAGATAGGGGGGAGCAGAGTCCACTCCCTCCTCCCCACAAGTGAAACACGCAGTTGATTTTCTGAGGAACAGAGCGAACACCCAACAGTATTCCAGCATATATGAAGATTGGTGACCAAGATTACAGGGGAAATTGAACAATCAGATGCCTGACACAGACAGGAGGATGAGGGGAGCAGGCCTGACCGGACACTTTTAAAGCCAGCCAGCAGAAGTTTTTTTTTTTTTGTTTGTTTGTATGTTTGTTTGTTTTTTTTCCCCACCCGCTTTCCTGTCTGTCCTTCTTTATTTTTTTAATTCCTTCTTCCTTCCGTTCCTTTAGTATTCCTAGTCTTCTCCTCTTTTTATTACTTATTTATTTTTATTTTTATATTTTATTTTTTTACTTTATTTTTTTTCTTTTATTCTTCTTTCCCCTCTCTTCTTTATCCACAGGTGAGACATTAAAACCTGGAGTTGAAAAGAGAACAGAGCTAGACCCAGACAAGGGTCAGCCCTAAAAACAGAGACAGTGACAAAAAATCAACTTCACTACTCCACAGAACTTGACAGATCAATTTAAGAAACAGAGGCTAGCAAGAAGAGTCTCACAAACAATGGGAAGACAAAGAAACAATTCCCAAATGAAAGGAAAGGAGGAAGCCCCAGAAAGAATGATAAACGAAACAGAGGCAAGCCAACTATCAGATAATGAGTTCAAAGCATTGGTTATCAGGAAGTTCAAGAAGCTTGATGAGCTCGCAGAAAGCTTTGAGAAACTACAGGGAAACTATAATGAACTCACTGCAAACTATGTCAACATGAAAAAGGAAATAGAAACTATCCACAAGGGCCAAGAGGAAATGAAGAATACAATATCTGAACTGAAGAATACAATAGAAGGAATCAAAAGCAGGCTCAATGAAGCAGAGGATCGGATCAGTGAGCTGGAAGGAAAGGTAGGAAAAAAACACCCAAAAAGAGCAGGAACAGGAAAAGAGACTCAGAAAGAATGAAGAGGTATTAAGGGAAATGCAGGACAACATGAAACGTATTAATATTCGTATAATAGGGATACCAGAAGGAGAAGAAGAAGAGCAAGGGATAGAAAACATGTTTGAAAAAATAATGATGGAAAACTTCCCTAATCTGATGAGAGAAAAAGTCACACAAATCCAGGAAACACAGAGAGTCCCAATCAAAAGGAACCCAAACAGGCCCACTTCAAGACACATCATCATTAAAATGGTAAAATTCCAAGACAAAGAGAGAATCTTAAAGGCAGCGAGACAGAGACAGGAAGTAACATACAAGGGAGCCCCGATAAGGTTAACAGCTGACTTCTCAGTGGAAACACTCCAAGCCAGAAGAGAATGGCAAGAAATATTCCAAGTAATGAGAACCAGAGGCCTGCAACCAAGACTACTCTACCCAGCAAGGCTCTCAATCAAGATAGATGGCCAAATAAGGAGCTTCCAAGACAAAAGAAGTCTGAAAGAATACACCTCCACCAAACCAGTTCTGCAAGAGATGCTAAAGGGACTGCTTTAA
>PVJI01019302.1:0-31348 GCA_004026765.1 Micronycteris hirsuta
AGGACCTCAATTTTCTAACCACACATTAGGATTATAGTTTCCAAGTAAAATATGGGCCTCATTTGTTACCACCAATGCTGATAGTGGTTACGGTAATGGAGCAGCTATTGTGTCACTGCCTGAAAAGAAATCTATAAAGCGTTAAAATGTTGTATTTGGGAAATGGGCCCTTGACTCCTTACTTTAAGGGCCAGAATTTAATCAGTGGCTGTAGCGGGGCTTCTTTGCAAAGAGGACTAGTTTGGAAATGGAGTGGGGATCTGAAGTTGTTGCTGGGACCATGAAAAGCAAAGCATTTCACAAAATAGTTTCCGTAATTAGTTTAGTTATTGCATCCCTGGAAAGGGCAGCTTTCTCTAACTGCCCAGCCACTCGATGGCTTTTATTTCAAATTGATGCCTCAGACTTCCTTGATTAAAAAAAAAAAAAATCACCAGAAGGAAAAAAAAAGTCAGACATTCTCTCTCTCTCTTTTTTTAAATAAAAATAAAAAGTAGGAGTCATTCTCTTTTTATTAAAAAAAATAAAAAGTAGGAGGTAGCATTTCCAGTAATATTTTTTCCCATCTCCATGTTGTTGGTGAAGATAAATTTCTTTTCAAGTTTAGTTTTAATGCAAAAGGGATGATTATGCTTTAACCAGCAGCCTGAAATGGAAATATTACTGGCTAGTTTAGATGTAGAATCTGTTACTCAAAGATTTTGTTTCTTTTTGGCTGTTTTTGATGCTGACACACTATTTTTAATAAAAAACAAAATAGTTTTGTCAGTTAAGTAGGCCACAATACTAACCAACTGCTTACTCTTATTTGATGTGAACTCATGTATTTTAGAACTGGCCGAAAACAGCTGTTGTTTTTTCTTCATGAATTTTATTTTATTTTTTAAAATTTTTTAAAGATTTTTTTTATTTTTAGAGAGAGGGGAAGGGAGGGAGAAAGAGACAGAGAGAAATAGCAATGTATGGTTGCTTCCCACATGGCTGTCACAGGGGACCTGGCCAGCAACCCAGGCATGTGCCCTGACTGGGAATTGAACCAGCAACCCTTTGGTTCCCAGCCCATGCTCAATCTACTGAGCCACACCAGCCAGGGCTCTTCATGAATTTTAAATATGCCCCTTTCATGTGTCTTTGGACCATTCTAGATGATGGTAAATAGAAGTGGGTACACAGCTAACCTTTCCTATATCCTTCATGATATTTATGAACCTAATAATACATATTGCATTCTTTAAAGTTATTATTCTCTGTGTGGTAGTTTATCTCCCTCTTCTTTGAATTCTCCCACCTGGCATATGGCTAGCTCTTTCCGCTCCTTTCTTCAGGTCCTATCAGCTTTCGTTTGTCTTTATGAGAAAAGGGGCCACGCAGTCACTGAATGTTGAATGCAAGACCTTATTCTTCTTTGTGCAGTGACGTTTCTGTGAGAATGCTAGTCTATTCTTTAGAATAGTATTGAAGAGACACCTCTGCCCAAATAATTTTTAGTGTCACGTTAGGACTCTGAGGGTTTACTGTTTATTCAAAATCAGTTTCCCTAGAGACCCAACTGAGAACACATAGCACTAGATGTGGATCGAATCTACTAAGTTTGTTAGTCAACAACTTGTTTTTAATTCAATATTAACTCTTTCTGGAAGTCCACATATAAAAGGCTCACATATCAATTTTTTTTATTTCCTAACCCTGATGTTATGTCTCTTCTCTTTTTTAGACACCTAAATTGACCTGACGTAGGCTTTACCATTTAATGCTGTTATGAAGAGATGACAGGAAATTTAGACTGTAAAATGGAAAGAGGATTTAACCCTAATTCCTTGAAAAGCAAATGTAGGTATCCCTTGTTGGCTGCTTAATGTTTTTGTTTTTACTTTTTGTGATTGTTTTAGGACTTGCTCAGTGCCGTAGAGGCAAAAGAAGCCCTGGAAAGGGAAGTTAAAAACTTCCAAGAGAGGATGCTTGCTGGCCAGCGGGCCTGGGATGCCTCGAAGCAGGAGCTGAGCCTCTTGAAGATAAGCTCTTGCGAGCTGGAGAAAAGTTTGAAGGCCAGTCGGGATGCAGCCGCAGCCTCGCAAAGCCAGTGCTCCTCATTTAAGGAGAGAATTGCAGCCCTCCTTAGGGGCTGCGGGGCCACAACTGGGTCCACAGAGGAGGCCATTTTGGAAAAGATTCAAGAAATGCACAGCAAGGAAGAAAGCCAGAAAAGGGTGAGTGGGTGACGGCTGCTTATTTGCTTCTTAAGGGTGGTAAATTCTTTCCTTTAGCATACTTAATAAGTGAGTTATCAGAATTAGTTAAAACCATCATTTACATGTGGTTTTATCCCTTTTGATTACAAGTCACACTTCCAAAGCCTGGAGAGTCACTCCAGCAGCTGCCGACTACATTGTGGACTCTGGAGTGAGACATCCTCATCTGATCCTGTGCCTACTGCACACTCACTCACTCACTCACTCGCTCCAGGTGTGACCTTGGCCAGGCTCCTGAGGTTACAGCCTCTGAGATTTTGTTTATTTGCCTCTGGGGTGGGGACAGCCCACAGTTCACACCCCTTATCTGAAGCCCCTGGAGTCCAATGTGTTTTTGAATGGAGAATTTAGAAAGGTAATAGAGAATACAGTCTTACATGTTCCTCCTCAGTGGGGCCAGGGGTGACCCATATCTACCCCATTCATCGCTCTACAGCAAAACCCTTGAATGGCCCCCGCTAGGAGGGATACCCCAAGATTAGGAAAAGCCTCATGTCACTTCGGCTCAGGGCTTATGGCCCAAACCAGTCAGGTCAAGCTTTATCAATAAATGAGTTAAAAAACCCCCCAAACAAACAAACAAACAAACAAAAAAACCCTGTCCGTTTTCAGATTCTTTCGGATTTTGGAATTGAAGAGTTCCTAGACCTACAACAGTATCTCTCTCATAAGGTTATTGTTTACTGTAAGCACTTAATACAAAAAGATATTATTAAGTCCTTAACACACTGCCTGACAAATAACAACAATAAATATTAACTGTTGCTGCCATGTTTCTCCTCCTCTCTCTCTGTCTCCCTCCGTCTTTCCTCCTTTTCAGAATGTGTTGGTGCCTGCCTAGAACAGTCTTTTAAGGGATCTATGTAGCAACTGGAGAAAAATGATTTAATTCATGCTTATGACAGAAGCTTGTTTAATTTTGTTATCTTGTTTATACTATTAATAAATCTCATGTTTTATAAAGCTTTGCTTAGTCAAGTCAGCTTTAGCCCAGCTCTAAATTACTATCAAATATAAATTACTGAAGTCTAATTAATGAGGCTTAACAGGAATAATATCCAACCTATATGTATAATTCCATTGAGAACTATTTCTTCTGTTGTGTACATGCTTGCTGAAAAGGAAAAAATACACATTTCCATGTTTTAATGTTCCTAAAGTCTTAGAATGACCATTAACTCAAAATTCAGGGTTGTGGGAGGAACTCTGGCCTGCGGAGCTCTCCCGCCCGCCATGGATGAGAGTAAGTCCTCCTGGACACAATCTTGTTGTTCCAGCGGGAAAGGGGGCGGTGGTTCCCTGTAGTGGGGAACACCGGGAGCCCTTCTCCCAAGTGGCTTTTATTGGGAATGGTATGTATAGGTGTACACAGCATACATACATAGCTCATCAGTCAATGTCAAAAGGCTATAGTCGTACAAAACAGGTACTATCTATAGATAACAATTGAAGGAACACAGAGATTTGCCATAGGTCAGGGTCTGTTAGTCATGCTGATGCCAGAGGGTCTTTAAGACGTGTTTCATGAGATAAGGAGTTTACTCCTTTTGCCTTGAACTTAAACAGAGCTTATACAAAGCAAAGCAAGCTTCAAAGGGTACAATGTATTCATCAGGCCTGATTTCCCATGGGGAACTCTCAGCGTTGGTGTCAGGTCGTGCCTGCCACCTGCGTTTCCTGGTTTTCCGGTGAGACTCTTTCAAGGCCTGCTCTCGAGGGGCTACCGTCTCCGAAACCACACAGAGTGGTCCCCAGCACAGGGGTACCTTTATAGATTTCCTTTCGCCATATAACATTTTAAATGCCCTTTTCAAAATTCTCTAAAATTCACATGTGCTCTGGGAGCAAACCTAGTGACTTCTTTGTTTAGCATAGGATTTTCTTTGTGGAAATGGAGAGTCCGTCCTGGTAAGATGTGTAGGTCTCTGAGAGTAACCCAGTTTTTCCTGGGACTCAGCACACACATAGGTCCTATATTGGAGGAGGCATTTCTTACCGATCTGAGGAAAACTTCATTAGGTTATTTACCTTGACTGGTAATAGATGTACTTCAACAGCTAATGGTTCTTTGCCATTTCACTTGATTCCTTCCCTCTCCTACTTTTCTGAATGTTTTCCTGAAACTGTTTTAATTCCATCTGTGAAACATGGCATAAAATTGTCAGCATGATGTATATGTTTATTTTCTAAAGCAAAATGGTGTAAATTGCTTAAGCTGGATGGCCTTCCCCCACTTCCCATAAAAATTGGAATGATTCAGAGTCTTTTCAGTGCTTTTGTCTGCCTTTCCTACCCTGTAATTTTTCCCGATAGCTGCTCTCACTATTTAAAAGCCTGAAATCAAGCATATAGCTAGCATCTTGTGTGACTCATCTTCAAGTAAAATCAGGAGAAAATGGATTTCATAGATTGTCTCAGAAATGTTTCTGAAGAATGGGAGCTTTCCGAATTGATGAATGTGTTTGTTGAGGAGGCTGCGCAGCCCTGCCAGCTGCCTCGGTTGAACACGCAGTCACAGATCGAGCGATCCCCACGTGGAGGCCCAATGGCGGGTTCAGGCTGGGGCTGGCCGATCCTCCACTTCATGTCGACTCCTACTTACTGAACACTGCTTTTCTTGTCCACCCCTTTGCTATTCATTTCTACTCTTCTGCATTTCCAGTCCTCAGTAGAATTCAGGACACCACCCACACTTTTTCAATGAGCCATTTCATTGCTTTTGTGCTCATAGAAAAACCTAATAAATATTTTTAAAGCTTTACTATACCTTAGAGCAGGGTTTCTCAGCTTTGGAACTATTGACATTTTGGGCTGGGTAGTCACTGTTTGGGGAGACCTTCTGTACTTTGTAGGGTGGTTAGCAGCATCTCCGGGCGGCTACCCACCGGACACCAGTAGCGTTTCTTTTCTCCCCATCTGTGATGACCAGAGATGCGCCCAGACATGGCCATCTGTCCCTGGGGGTGAAATCTGCCACCACCCCCAGCTGAAAGCCACCCTCTTAAGGAAATGTTCTACTGTCAATTTCCAGGAATTCTAAATGAGTACTTAGATGTCGTTTAACCTTGAAATGTAAGGACACTCGTAACAGGTACTTTCTTGCACAACGGACAGAAAGTTGCAACATTTTCAGGTTTTAGTTTAGAATTTTGAGGCCAAAATTTTTGTCTCCCTTTGAGCTGTTGCCTCACTGGCTGGCCATCTGGATGAGAATGGGTTATGCACAGGGCAGATATGGCCGTAGTTGACTTCTATGTCATGTCCTAAATTAAAGACAAATTACTACAAGCTCACACACATTCACCTAGACCTCAGCTCTTTGGCTGTGCTCTATGTACACACAAGGCTTTATTTTCTCCGCTGGAGTGTTTCTTAGTCTGGCAGCTCTGTGGGGGCTATAGGGACCTGCCCAATGACCTGAAGGACCTGAGGTGGTCTCCACAAACCCCCCAAGCCCCCTTGGAGCTTATCATGCTGCTCTGTTGTTAATCCTTGAATCTATTAGGCCAAACATTTACCAAGAAGCATCAACAGACTTCCACTGATCTTTCACTGTCCACAGTTACGGTACATGGTCACCCTTGGCCACAAGGGTATTGGGAAGAGTGAACAATGAGGGATTTTGTCTCTCCCAGCCTCTAGAGTGCATTAGTATCCTAGGATGGCCATGCCAAAGTGCCATGAACTAGGGGGCTTAGGCAATGGAAATGTATGGTCTCATAGTCCCAGAAACCACAAGTCCAAAATCAAGGTGTCGGCTGGGTTGGGCTCTCCCGAGGGCTGTGCGGGTGAATCCGTCCTGTGCCTCTCACCTCGCTTCTGGTGGCCTCGGGCCACCCCTTGGCTGTGGATGGCATTCTCTCTGCATCTTCACGTCATTCCCCTTCTGTTTGTGTGTGTCCCTGGGTCCCAACGTCCCCTTTCTATAAGGATGTGCGTCACAGTGGATGAGGGCTCACCCTAATGACCTCCTTTTAACTTGATTATCTGTAAACACTACCTTCTGCATACGGCCACGTTCTTAGTACTGGGAGACTTCAGCATGCCTCTTTTAGGGGGACCCAGTTCAACCCCCAGCGAAAGCTGATGTGCAAGGGGCTGGAAGGGGGGGCTGGCCAGTCGAGAGTGCTGCCACATGTGCTGACATGCAAGGGCGTTGGATTGATGTCACACCTGGTTCCCCAAAACTTATTTTATGTAGTTCTTCAGTGAAAATTTTAACTTGAGTAATCAGAAAAGAGTCATTATGCCCAAAAGGCAGTGGTCCATGAGTGCCCCAGGGGGCTCTTTCTTCAGTTTAGAGCTCTCGTGTTTCCATTTGGATCAATCTTACTGCAAAAGTGCCTCTTTGGTGAAATCAGCAGCTACTTGTCCTTGGGAAGTAAATTAATTCTTTTAGGGCATTATGACTTTACTTCCCAAAACCAAGGTGCTTGTGTTTGAAGTGTAGTTTACTTCGGTGCCTTTTTATTAAAAAAAAAAATTGAGGTATATCTACTTTATTACATCCCTCCGCCCCTTCCACGGTTCCCTATCATTTTTTAGTGTTGAAATCCCCGGCACTTTTTGTCCCACAGAATATCAAGGATATGCGAACAGATGATACTAAGGAAAAGAAGAAGAAGAAAAAAAGAAAATGCTTCTTGATTCTTCAGACTTCTTGGTGGGAAAAACACGACACTACTTTACAGTTTTAGGGAGACACATATATTCATTCAGGCTCTGGCATTCGCTGTGTCCGAGAACGCAGGCAGATTGGCACAGTCATTTATTTATTCATTTATGCATTTATGTAAACTCAGCTCAGAAAAATCTTGGTGGTGTCCCGTGCACTGAAACCTAATGAGCTTATGAAGCCATTTTCTGTGATGCATAGAAGACGGGGAGGTTCTCAGCCGTTCATCCTCCGTGGACACCAGAACCTTGGGAGGGCTGGTGGTGGGTTCTGCACCGTTCACGCATCTACGTACCGGTGGTTTTAAAAGTTATACTCTGCTGAGTCTTGAAGTTGCATAGAACAGCCGTGGGTTCACACAGGGTGAGGATTCAGGACGGATCTGCTCACCTGTGATTTGACATGTTTGTCCTTTATTTGTCCTTCTCAGAAAGACTTCTAGTTGAAAAACAGGCTCTGTGGGCTGAAAAGAGTTTGAGAAAAATGACCTAGGACATAGGCTACTTCCCCAAAGGTCCCTTTAACTCTATATGACAAAAGCATAGAATTGACAGAACCAACCTACGGCAGTAGTGGTACTGACGATAAAAATGTGTGCAATGTATTGAACTGAAACTGGGCATGAATACGGTGCTATTCATATGGTCTACATGAGCCCAGAGAGGTTAGTTACTTGCCTCGGTTAGCATGCTGGTAAGCCGTAGAGTTGCAATTTCAAACCAGGACCTGACGCCTGAGTTCCTGTCCCACAATCTGGTCTACACTGGGAAGTCTGCTGCTCCTTTCAGGGTCATTGTCACTCCCTTAGTCTAACTGCTTGCAGTTGCTGCAGGTGTCATCTTCAAAACGGAGTCTGTATGGACTGATTCTGGGAACGACTCTGCTCTGCTCTGGTCTGTGGTGTGCTGACTGTGGCTAAGTGAGCACTCGGCGCCCCTTCTCTCCAGTTGAGGTTTTCTGTGTCTCTTTTCTCTTTGGCAGGTCAACTGTGGGATAGCAGAAGTGTTGAAGGATCTTTAAGTAGAAGGACTCGTTTGCTACATGAAGTTAAATGTGAAACCACATCTCCTGCTGCACAGAAAGAAATGTGCTAGACCTTGTATAATATATTAAACAGTCCCCTGGGGCCAGTATCTTGGGGACAATGTTTGATGGCCAATTTTTAAAAGATTTTACTTATTTACTTTTAGAGAGAAGGGAAGGAGAAAGAGAGAGAGAGAAACATCAATGTATGGTTGCCTCTCACATACCCCCTACTGGGGACCTGGGCCACGATCCAGGCATGTACCCTGACTGGGAATTGAACCAGTGACCTTTTGGTTCACAGGCCCACACTCAATCCACTGAGCTACACCAACCAAGGCTGGTGGCTGTTGTTTTATAGGTTGCTTTGTATGTTGTACAAGATGAGCAGACCGTTCTCTTTCCTTAAAATTGGATCTATCATTAGTTAGTGAGTACTAAGGATGGGGAATATGAAATGATGGTTCTCAGAGCCTCATATTCTGTGATGAAATCTCAAATTTCCTTGGGAACTATAATTCCTTGGATGTGTCACTGAGCATCTTGCCATCAAATATCTGACTTTTGAAACATAGCCCTGGATCCTTGAGAGTTATAGAAGCACAAGATTAGAGAGTTTAGAGGTCAAGAAGTCTAGCATTCCTGATCATAGTTCTTTGGCCCACCCCACAACATTCTTAACGAACGGTTGGCCGACTTCCGGCCATCTCTGGCAACTGGGAATCTACTGCCCGACATGGAAAGATGCCTAAAATGAGAGGTAAAAGCAAACAGATAAAATGGCAAATATAATACCATCTCAGCTATATTTAAACAATACATAACAAATTATTTGAAAATATTAATAGTTGTTACCTCTAGGCAGTGGGATCACAGGGATTTTTTTTCCTGATTTATATATATTTTTGTCCTTAATGAAACTTATTCAATGGACATGTATTACTTTGTAGTTATGGGGACCAGGGAAAAATTATTTCTTGCATGGAAGTTGAATTCTTTTTCTGATTTATACCTATTGATCCTCAACTCAAGCTGTGAGGGTCACTCTGAACAAACCCTGTTGTCCTTTAGAGATGTTTGAACACAGCTTTAATGTCTTCTTGCCTCTAAGCATCGTTGTTTTATAGATAGGCAAGCAGAAGTTGTTTTGTTTTAAATGGAAGCTGTAACTGTGAAGCCGTCAAGGTATTTCAGTTTCTGTGAGAATGGTACTGAGCGTTACATAAATATCTACCACTCTTAGTCCTCTCCTTTTCTAAAACAAACCATCACAACAAAACTAAATTTATCACCTCAAACCTGGTGGTTTTTTTTGTTGAATCCAATATTTTATGGAAACTGATTTGCTAGGATTGATTTGAGTTTCTTATAGTGTGCCTGAGGTCTTTGGTACACTTATGTTCTTGATTTAAGGGAAAGTCGGGACAGAGAGAGCAACTCCCCGGAAGGATGGAAGCCCTGGGCAAGTTAGAGGTTGTGAGAGTCTTGGGGCCTTCGGTGCAGAAGCAGGGATCTTACGTTGTAGGACAGGAGGTAATGATCAGCTGTCTGCCTGCTTGTACGTTGCCATGGACCCTATGTAGAATCACCTTATCAAAAGAATTTTGACTTTTCGAATGCTAAAACAGTAACATTGCTCTGTAACTGTGCAGCCCAGAGGCAGCCTGGCTGATGGTTCACTGAACAAGTAACCCACTCAGTAGAAAATTGAAAGATAGCTGGAAACAATAGTATCTTTATGCACTTGAATGCACTGGTAACATCTCAAGGTTACTTATCAAGATTAACTCACTGTATTATCTTTAATCTACTGTATGTGGTGGAAGACGAAGGATACTTTTATAGGTTTTAAAAGTGCTTCCTGTCTGAACTCTTTTTTCCAATGAAGCTTCTAAACCCTGAAATTGATGGCAGTTTTAGGGGTAAATAAATATTATCCATAAACATATATCAAGTAACCTATTGGAGGAACTGTAAAAAATTTAAAATGCCAATCAAAATTATTTTATTAGATAATGAACACAGATTCATTTCGAGCAGAGCATACACAGAGCAATACACTGGTCAATTACCTGTTTCTTACTTGATTTTTACAAAGAATCTGGAAGTCCGTGTTATAAATAATGCGTTGCTCACACTGAGCGCTAGATTTTAACACTTTGCTGCATCTTAAAACCACGTTTATTCTTGTTTCGTTTCTTTGTTGCCAGATGGTTTCCCAGCTTGAAGCCCAAGTATCCGAGCTTGCCGAACGGTTGGAAACGGAGTCTGGGTTTCACCAGGATGCCCTGCAGAGAGCCCAGAAAGCAGAAAACAAGTTGGAGACCCTTCAGGGTCAGCTGACACAGCTGGAGGGGGAGCTGGTGTCTGCAGACCTTCTGCACGACAACTTGAATTTTGAGAAACAAAAAGTAATAACCTGAGGGCATGTCCTTGGGTGGGTGGACACATCTGTTGCACTCAGATTTTACCTGAAAGTACTCTGAATTTTGCAGCACTTCGATAGATTGGTTCAGTTCTGAGTCATGAGTCAGTTTCATGGAAGAAGTACTGTTTTGAGGTCTCTTCCTATTGTTTATAGCTTCCTTGATTCAAATTACATCTACGAATTCAGTAAAATCTAATAGAACTTAACAGGTAGTTATTGATACCTATTATGTATGACACCCTGGAGGTTGGCGAGTAAGGTATGAGTAATTCATAGTTCTTGATCTTAAATGGCTCATAATTCCATAGAGGAGACAGACATTCAAATAATTTGCTGTACTTAAGGCTATGCCTATTTTCATTGATGTATTGATTAGTAAAGTGCAACAGGAGCCCAGTGAAAGGAGGGATAGCTTTGGTGAAAGGGGATGATTGTACAGGAAGATGACCATTGAGTTCATCTTTAAAGGATAAGGAGCATTTTTGTGGAGAGAAGGGGCAGATACTACAGGGCAAAGATTTTGCACAGAGGCGTGAGAGCTGCCTGGCACACAGCACGCTCAGAGCACGCAGAGTCTTTGTACCCACGTGGCTGGAACCCAGCGTGCTTGGTGGGGCTAGGGCCGGAGGGAAGGCCGGAGTGGCTCAGATTAGGATGATCTGTTCTTCAGGAGAATGTGAAGTGTCCTAAGTGATTTTGAACATCCGGATCCGCGGGGGAGAAGGGGTGACGCTTGTGGTCTGCCCTTGGAAGGTTGGCTTGGCCCTGGGAGGCAGTTTCAGTAGAGAGGTGGGGAAGGGAAGCCAGTTTGCTGGGGCTGTGGGGCGCTCAGTAGGGGAGGATGGAGACTTAGAAGGTGTCCGGTGATGGAAGAGGAAACAGAGAAGAGTAGAAGCGGTGAGAAACAGGATCAAAGACAGGCTTACATGCCTATATCGCGGAAGGTACACTCTTGTGGGCCGCAGGAGTCCTGAGGGGAGGGAGCAAAAGGCCAGTGGGATTGGGGCACAGGTGCAGCATTTGGCATGGAAAATACTGTTAGGCTGAAAAATCTGTAGTCTGGGAAGTCGTTTGTTTTCATTCTTCTGTGCTTAAAAAATTCACGAGGAAGCATCTTGCCTGGATCGCAGGTTGGATATACGAAAGGTGTCTGTGGGAAGTCCTGGTCCAGCGGACGAGGAGGGCCGATGGGGACACAGCAGTCGGAACACTCGGTGCTCTGATGGGGACAGGCGCACAGCCCCGCAGGAACCTGGAGAGCGAGCACTGAGTCCAAGCACATCCTCCCTGAAACGGGTGAAAAGCAGTTGCCCAGGCAGTGAAAAGGGCCTCCTCGGCCTCCCATATTGCACATTGCTGTCCGGTCTGACTGTTCTGACTTTCTTCACCTTCTTCACAAGACTCAGCTCTAACGTCACTTCCTCTGGAATTTTCCCTGAGCGACTCAGCTCTACTTCATGTGAAAAGTGCTCGAGTCTGTCATAGCACTTGTCTCCTTACTGTGTTCATTTTTTAATTCCTCTTCCCCAGTCAACTCCAAGCTTCTTGAGGCCAGGGGGAATGTTCTGTCTGGGGTTCTCCAGGACTCACGGAAGAGTCAATAAATATTTACATTATAGAAGAAACATATCAAAGCAAAGAATTTCTAGGTATATTGGTGTCTCCTCCCTTCCTTCATTATAATGGCTCACTAAATGTAATTGAGATTGCACCAAAATAATTCTCAGTTATGAAAGCAAGTTATGTAAACTGATTCTGTCCATGATGAATTTTCAGTCGCTCGCTGCCTATGAAATCCACGTCCTAGTAAAGATAGTGGGCGTGTGAAACTGAACATCAAACTTGTACAGAGTTGAAGTTTAAATGGAGGTAATTGAGGCTTACACAAAACAATATATTCATGCTGAACTGTGACTCAAAGGAAGGAAATACACAGTATTCGTGCCAGCCACCCTAACTTTCTGAGGCCGAGTCAAGATCCTTGAAAGAGTCACTTCCTCTGTGGGGGCTGGGCGTGGGGCTGTCTCTCTCCCGGTGGTGTGCTGTGGATCCTTGCATGCGGAGTGGATGGGTCACGTGCGGAATTACTAGTGAAGAGGCTTTCATGCCTCCCCTTGGAAGGCACTGACTCCCTTTTGTTTAAAATACAAACAAGAGTGGTTACTTCACTTTCCCTTGCACAGGCCAGGCACGCAGAGCCTCAGGGGGGAGCTGCAGAGCCCAGAGAGGGACAAAGTACTGATGCAGAGACAATGGCCCCTGTGGCCTCATGGCACAGTATAATAAGTGACGTTGTAATCACTGTGAAGAGATCACACTTTATGTGTGTTTTTTAGGCAAAATCGGAAAACGTGCACTTATAAATAATTTCATCCTGGTGACTAAAATATAGATAGTCTAGGCTGTAAGATGACATGTTCCAGTCATCAGGAAATGGTACTTATTTAAATGTGAAATTGCCTGAGTGATTTCCGTGAGAAGAACATCTTAAAGATAGAACCCAGATCACGGAATGACAAAACAGAAAGCTGATTGGTTGATTTACTCATGCGGCAAGCATTTAGTAAACATTGCTCTGCATCTGGCATGACCAGGGAAGCCCTAGAAATCAAGTGGGGGAAAGTCCCAAGACAGTTTTATAATTTTAACCTGTTAAAATAGGAACCTGGACTTTCTTGGTACAGCTCTGTTTTGGAGTCTTGTTCCTTTATGACCCACTAATGACTTTTAAAGACATTTTCTAAAGATTTTTAATGGAAAAAAAACCCCTAAAAGATCATTCAAATTTGTTTGTACGGAGAGCTTGTGGCAACTGGTTAAGTCCTCCTTTTCCACTGTTGAGGTCAGAGTCAACTTAGGTGGGAAAAGTCTCGCTGGAAGGTCTGGGTGAGCGGATGCTGGGAGTTGGGCTGGCCTGGGAGGGCCACGGTGGCACCAGCACGTTGCAAAGCAGAGCGATGAAGTAGTCCGGAGATGCCAAATCTGTCATATGGTAGAGTGAACAAGAGGGTGTATTAGATTGAACATCAAGGTCATTGATGGATGAGGAGAGTCAAGGGAGATGGACAAGGAGCAGGAATGGAACTGGCAGGGTGGTTCAGGACTTCATTAACAAACACTGGAGGTGGGGGAGGGGCGGGCTCTTACTAGGTTTAATGGGAACTACCTATAAACTTGGGAGAAAAGGAAAGGATTCTCTAAGATCACCTGTTAACTTTTTGTGCGTGTTTCATTTTCATTTTTGCTCTTGGGTTTAGTATCTTAAATTTCTGGATCAGCTCTCACAGAAAATGAAATTGGACCAGATGGCTGCTGAACTTGGCTTTGACATGCGTCTGGAGGTAGTTTTAGCTCGCACAGAGCAGCTGGTGCGCCTTGAGAGCAACGCTGTCATTGAAAACAAGACCATTGCCTACAATTTACAGAGGAAGGTAGGGGAGATGGACGCTTGCTACTGTTGAGAGAACAAATTTCTGTGAAACTTCAATATTGAAACATAATTTACTGCTACCATATCTACCAATATGTCTAGGATGCCTCATTAAAACAATATGTATATAGAATCTCTATTTCAAATCTAAAGTGATGGTAAGTGTATCACCTAAGGTTGTGTTGGACTGTGAGTAATAAAGACCCAAAGTAACAGTGGCTTAAACAAGTAGAACTGTTTTGTTTTTTCTTCTCTCACATAAATTCCTAGAGGTAGGCAGCTTAGGGCTTGTGTGACAGCTCCGCTCTGTTAAGTTTTGAAGGAGCCAGACTCATTTGTGTTCCAGGAAGGAGGCTGGAGAAGAAAGGATGCAGCAGAGGGGTGCGAAAGAGCAGGCATGAGCTATCTTTTAAAGGAGATTTCCTAGAAATTGCTACATGAACTTGTATTTGCATCCCATGGCCAGAATATGTTCTGATGGCTAAACCTAGCTGCAAGGGAGGCTTGCAAGTGTAGTCCTTACTCTGGCTAGCCATTTGCCTAACTAAAGAATTTAGTGTTTCTATTACTATAGAAGAGGAGAATTGGGGAACATTTAGCAGTCTGCCTATATAAGCTCTACGGGACTAGAAAGTCAAGAGAAAAGAGCTTACTTTTTACTCACTCAACGGAAGAGTTAGAAACTTTTAGACTAAATGAATGGATGAAAAGGATAAAAGTAATTATTAGTTATATAATTATTGGCATTGGAGAGAGAAAAAGGAAAACACCAATGTAGCCTTAATAATATTTCTTCGGAGAAAATTCCATGGTAGTGTTATAGCGTGCAGGCCATGTGACGAGTTGCATCTGGGCTCCACCAAGCTCTACGACCTTGGGCACATGGCCCACCTCTCTGTCTCTGTCTCCTCACAGTGAATTTGGGGATGATTCCTACTTTGTGAGGTTGTACATTTTTAATAAACAACACTTTGAACTTTTGGCTCATAGAAGATACTCATTTGACCTCCTCTCCATTTACTCTGCCTTGGGAATGTTTTAGAAAAGAAAGCAGACAACCCGTTACCATCTGAGACATGAAATGGAGCTATATATACTTCTTTCTGAAGTGCTCCTCAGATAATTGAATTTTTGTCAATACCTAATATCATTTCTTCTTAAGGGCCATGCAATTATTAAAATCACCAGTGTCCAGAACTTAGCGGTGTAAATTTGCAGCAGAGTGGAATCCGACACGGAGGGGCTCTGGGAATGGAGGGTAGTAGGAGAATTATTAGAAGGGCCATGTTGCAAATGGATCTGGGCATGGGTGTGACTGTCGCCGTCAGGCAGGATGCTGCAGCCCACGCTTCAGTAAGTCTTCCACACCTCTGAGCACTTTACAGATGCGCAGGCTATGATCGGGGAAAAGGGGTGGTCTTCAGCCCTCACAGTCTACGCTGCACGGTTCTGGTCCCTAGTGTTCGTTACGGATGAAGGAGGTTCCTGTGCTTAATATTCCATTCACTAATTGTGGCATGTGAAGCCCACGGGACTGTTTTTCCTCCTCTTAGAATCCACAGTCTTTCTAAAAAGTGCTGTAATTTCCTTCATCAAGTTGAACTGTCAATGATCAGCGCTGTTTCGAGACCTTGTTCTCTGCTTGGTTTGCGGATGGCACAGGCCAGGCAGGTAATAAAGACACCGAGGAACTCCAGCTGTCTCCAAGCCCCTGCTAGTTCTAAGATTTTAAGTATTTATATAAAACTTAAAAAAATTTTCTTGCTATAGCTTACTTTAAAAATATATGGACGTTAAAATAAGCTGTACTCCTCACTGGTGCTAAGGGACTGAAATTAGTCAGTCTAGGCTTTTGGTAATGATTTGCACCCTGTTGTCTTTCAGGAAAGACCAGGGCAAGCACAGTTGCCGTGGGGTGTTGGAGAGACTTTTCTCTCTCTGTTTTGCTATATTTTGCTCTGGGAAAGCCCACTTTAGTTGTTTTAAAAGCAATTTTACGTTTTTATCAGATGTGCCTCATGTTGGAAGGAATCATGTATGGACAGCCTACTTCCCTGTGCATTTGCTGTGGCTCTTTTATCTGGTACTTTGCAGCTACAAATTTAATTCTTGGAAAGATAGAAATAAAACTGTAATCAGGCCCTGGCTGTGTGTGGCTCAGTTGGTCGGGCATCATCCTGCAAACTGAAAGGTCATGGGTTCGATTTCCGGCCGGGGCACATGCCTCGGTTGTGGATTTGATCCCAGTCGGGGCGTATATATGAGAGGCAACTGATCAATGTCTCTCTCACACTGATGTTTCTCTCTTTCTCTTTCTCCCTCCCTTCCCTTCTCTCTAAAATAAGTAAGTAAGCAAGTCATCAGGTGAGGATTAAAAAAATGCAATCTGGAAAAGGAATCCAGTGCCTTTTTTTGATGATTTAGATATTAGGCTTATTGAAGTGTGGATAAAGATAAATGTTGTCTGAGTAATTCATTTATTTTTGCGACTGTTCAGGCTTGTTTAAAATTTATTGCTTTTAGAGAAGAACGGGGAGAGAAACATCAGTTTTTGATGTTCATTTATTTGTGCATTTGTTGGTTGATTCTTGCATGTGCTCTGACCAGGGACTGAATCCCCAACCTGGTGTGTCAGGATGATGCTCTAACCAGCTGAGTACCTGGCCGGGGCTGTTCCATTCTTCTTATTAAAAAGAAATCCCTGTTTGTGTGAAACCAGCTCAAGACTCAGAAAGAAAGACTGGAGAGCAACGAACTGCACATGAACCTCCTCCGGCAGAAGATAGTCCAGCTGGAAGAGGAGAAGCGGGCGCGGACAGCCCTGGCCTTGGAGAGGGACGAGGCCCATGTCACCATCCAGAGGTTACAGAAGAAGGTGGAGAGGCTGCAGAAGGAGCTGAGCATGTGTCGGGAATCGAACACTGAGCTCAAAGCCAAACTGGCTGACACCAATGAGCTGAAGGCAAGTGCTTGGCTTCCTTTCCTGGCTGCCTTTTGCTGGTCACTCTAAAAGCTTATGGGACAGAGTGACAGCCTTACGAAAAAAAGATGAAAACTCCCTCTGATTTTCCAGAGCTGGGAAAATGCAAAAATCACCCAAACCAGCATATTAGATCTACATAATGTCTCTTTAATATTTGAAATGAAGCTGTAGTTGCTAGTGTGAAAGGTCACCCAAAAAGGGTGATGTTAAGTCTAGAAAATAAAAACACTTCTTGAAAGTACTGGTGATGACAATATTTGGGGTCATATAGGTATTAATCATGGAGGAATTTGCTTAGGAAGAAATGAGACAGGAAAACATGGCTCCAGAGAAGGGCCCGGCAGGTACCGGTGTGTGATGCTCCCTGCGAGCTGAGTCACATCAAGTGGTGAGGAGCGTGGACAGATTGGGTGATGTGCTTCTTGGATTTGAGGCGTTCATCTTCTAATAAGTAGAAGAGAGGAATTAAAACTTAAAAGAATTTAGTCAAAATATTTAGATGGCATTCATAGGTAATTTCATTTGCACATATCGTATTTTAAATGTTAATGCCTGCCCATCATCAGCACAGAGGGTAGTGCTGTCTGGCTCTTTGCAGACAGGTGCTCTGAAGCAGACTTTGGGAACGTTTCCAGATCCGGAAACAAACGGGCAGGGAAGAAGAATCTAGAATTAGGCCAGACCTGAAAGAGGTGTAGTGGGGACTGTATTTTAGAAGATATTCCCCACTGTATAAATTAGCTCTTTCTCCTTTCCCCCAAGTGAAGCCATTCTAAGCTGAGGCTTATTTCCCTGGCGGGCAGACGTGGCCCAGGAGAGGGGACACATTTAAATACAAGGGGAGGGGGAGCAAGGGAAAGCATCTGAAGGTGTGCCATGGTTGGGGAGAACATGTTAAGTAAGTATCAACACACCCCTCAAGCCTTGGGACTCACCGTTGGGGTGGCCGTGTGCTGGGGTGGGGGTCTGCGAGCCGTTGTGCCCACCCTGGCTGGAAGGGCCTGCTGGAGGTGCTGCGGCAGGCGGCCTCGGTGACACCCTGATTCTTGGGGCCTGAAGTTCCGCGTGCACTCAAGGTGGACATGGCAGATAGGGAGGGACGCCTGCTGGAGGACTCCTTGTGGGAGCAGGCGGGGGTGGGACGACGTGAGCTGCATCTGAGGTGCTGGGGCAGATCACCTGAGCTATGGTCCAATGGCAGATACAGCCAAGCCTTGAATTAGCAAAGGTCAATGCACAGGCCTTGACCTTGATCAGTGAACCCTCACAAATTTCACCAGTGTGCTGTCAGACACAGCATAGATTCAGGGTCAGCACAAGGGCTGGAATCATCCCTCCAAACATCATGTGGATTTTCCTTCACCCAGATATTCTCTCAGGAAGAGGGAGGGGAGAGAGGAGTCCTTGAAAGATGGAGCAATATGTGAATGACTACAAATTTTAAACCAGAAGAAATACGGTTACAAAATGCTGTCAGCTCTCACAGTTTCGGGATGATGGTAGCAGGAGTTGGTTTCTTACTTCCAAAAGAGAACGCGGCTTGTCCTAAAGCTGTCCTGCTGGGACTTCGCACTGGCTCCTCCTGACCTGTAGGATGGAGGCTTTTTCATCTCTAGGCTGGATGCACTTCCTGGCTTATGGGGCCCAGGAGCCCTGCTCTGTTAGAGAGAATAAAGGATCCCTAAATCCTTCCAAAGAAACCAGAAAGAAAACTAAGAAATGGAGACCAGTGGTAAGATACATAGTAGTGGAGGGAGGTTCTGGAACAAAAACGGAAAAGAAGCTTCATTATAGCCCAAGAGTAATATAGACCTTTGAAAATTAATCACAGGCTTGTTTTCTATTCTGCTGAATTTTTCTCTTCTCTTTATTATTTGCTTTCTTCCTGTTTCATTTTGGTTAATTTTGCCATTTCTTTTCTATATTCTTGAGATGCGCATCAGCTCTTTAATTTTTAGTCTTCCTCCTTTTCTAATACACAAATTTATGGTTGTTAATTTTCCTCTAAGTATTATTTTAGCTATATCAGCAAAGTTTTAATATATAATTGCTTGGTTGTCATTTGATTTAAAATATTTTCTAATTTTCTTTGTGTTTTTTTTCTTTGATACTTAGGTTATTTAGAAGTATATTTCTACATTTCCAAATACTTAGAGATTTTGTAATTATTATTTTTTTTTGAGGTATTTTGAAGTTTAGGATGTTGTTACTTTCTTCCAGGGAGGATTTTTATTTCCTTCTTCCAGATTCCAGGTGGCATTTTAACCTCATAGCTCAGGACCATCTTACTCCACATTCAAGCCTCAAGCTATTTTGAGTGTACTCTATGGCCGGAAGTAAAGTCACACACCAGACTGAGAGTCTGCCCGCCACCCCTCGACCCAGTTCCTTTACTCTTAAGATGCAGCCTTTCAGGTACCCAGTCCGAAGTTGGAATGATTTATTGAGGGTCCCCCCAGAGGCAGGAACCAGGCTCTGAGTCCTGTGCCCCATCTCTGAAAGGTTGACAAAATGCACCTGAGCCCCTCAACTGCCCCTCCCAGAATAGCAAATGTTCCCACAGAACAAAGGACCCCAAAGACTTCGTGTACTTTTGAGTCTCTAGCCTCTGCAGATGTTGGGCCACTAGTTTTTTTGGCATCTTCTTACCTCTTTTAATTTTTAAGATTTTTTTCTCTTTCCTCTCTTAAATTGTATTCTGTGGGAGAGTTAGTCTGAACTATCTGGTCTCTCTGTCCACGACAGAAGAAGATGTTGTAAGCATTGATTTAATGGTGAAATATACAGTTCCCTGGATAGGTATGTGGAAAACTCTACTTCATAGATAACAAAGAAGTGGCAGAGGAAGAACCTGCTGGAATGTTGGCTACCTCCGTTTTCCAGGGCAGCAATCTGTGAGTTTTTCTGAGTGTACAGTCCACTTTGCAGAACATAGATCTGCAGAGCAAGTATTTGTCCAGGCCACCAGGTACATATGTGATGCAAACATTTAATCTTCCCTAAAGCCCCTCTTATACCCCTTAAACTTCCTATACTTGGGAAGGAAGGGAAGCTGTAGTTCAGCATTGCTTCCTGGGGTTGGTTAAAGATGAGGGTAGCTCCCATAATTGCTGTTGAATTGTTACGTACCATTGCAGGAAGGAATGATAAATAAAGTGAACTCGGACTTTCAAAACAGGGAAGTAATTTAGCATTTTAGATGTCAAAGAGAAGGACGTGTTTCGTTGAAGGATGCGTCGGTAGAATAACCCAACTTCTTCAAAGAAACCTCTGGTGGAAAGGAAGGGTAAATAGCACTGTGGACTTTCATACACTGAGCTGCATGGGACTCTACAAAGCAGAGGGCAAGAGAATGACACTGGACATTCTGGGTGACCCCCAGAGATAATTAAGTGGGACTGATGTGGAGGAAGCCTGATGCATGTTGGCTTCCCAAAAGAAGGAGCTCAATGGGGTTTCCGTCATTAGACCACGAGTGGGTTTCAGAAACAGAATACCGTAATGATGGAAGATGCAGAGTGAGCTACCTGACTTCCTGTCCCCAATTCCCTCCACCATTTGGCTGAGGACATTTGGTTCTTACCAACACATTTGCCCTTTCTCATGTGATGACGTTATTTCTGTCCTCAGGAGAAATCAAGAAGCTTAACTCAGAAAGTAAGGGTTTACTCAGCCTTACTTGTTACTTTAACACCAACCCAGTTGAAAAATCTGGGTTACTTCCATGACCGAGTGCCCATTCTCCACTGTTGGGCTACTGCTCTGGGCTTTCTACTATACCCACCCTCTGGAATCTCAGAGACCCGGGCTTGCCCTGACTCTGGGGGCCTGCCTTGCTTTTGCCAGTTTTTCCCCAAGGACCTGAAATTGTGCCTCTGAATGAAGCTGGCCGGGCCCCACCAATGGCTGCGAGACCTCTGTGACATTGACCTGCACATTCCAGCCAGCCCTCTGTATGTTTCCAGATTTTAGAGAGCTGGAATGCAATAATATAGTGACTGCATATACTGTAAAGCATGATACTAACATGAGCTGCATTATCACTAATTTTGTTACTGCTGAGAGTGAGTTGTCCTGTGGGGCTGGTGGTACCTTCAGAATTGCAGCCCAGGAGCCCCCGTAGTATTGGCCTGCAGAAATGGGGTGTGGCAGACCAAAGTCATGATGGAGTGGGGACTTCCTGACCTGTGACACAGGGATCAATGCCTGGCGCCCAGTGGACTTGAGTGAGTGGAGAGCAGCTCAGAAGTGGGGCAGTGCCCAGGGAAGGGCAGGGTGAGTGCCAGGTGCAGGCTTGGCTCTGTGGTAGGGGTCTTCCAGGCCACGTGTGTTGGGAGTAGCATAGGGCTCCTGGGCCCAGACGACCCCGTGCACCGGAACTGTGCTGGGGTGAGGGGCCCACACTTTGGTAGCTGAGATCAGAAGTAGAAAACGCATCCTATGTCTCTGGAATGTGTCCTCGTTTCATCTTGGTGACTTCTGCCTCAGGTCTGCATCACTGTTTGCCTGGATCATTCTAATGATCTTACGTAACATGTGGTTCTAGCAATAAATAGTGCCTGGTTTAAGAACTTCCTATTCTAGCACCAGCCACGTAGGGCAATGCCTTCTGGTGTGAGGCACGTACTTCTGGTGGTACACAAAATGCTTCTTGGTGGTAGTGACAGGTGGTAATGAATCTGGCGTTCAGTCCCAAAGTGAAACATGGATCTCCTTTAGTTTTTTTTTTACTTCATTCACTATCAAGGAGAAAATCGTAATTAGAGGTTATTTTGTCTTTCTACCTTGAGGACACTTGCTGGTCTGCTTTTTAAATGAAGAATAAGCTTTAAGTTTGGTGCTCAGTGCAAGCGATAGCACTTAGTAATGCTGGTTTGTTTTCCTTATACAGTGTTTGTTTTATGATTATCTTCCATTTTTGGCAAATTCTATTGAAATCCTATAAAATTCCCTATAAAATAAATTTGTTTAAGTTAATAAGGTGGCTGAGAAACAAAACATTCACGTGGATGATATGTGGATATGGCAAAATTGTGGAGGCAGAATGGAGATAATTGAAATATGGCAGTCGGTTGGAGAATTGATATTGAGTGATAATTTAATGTGTAAGCAGGTAGATAGAAGCTCTGATTGGCTGCTAATGACATAATGATAATTTCTGGGAGTCAGGGAGTCACGGGAGGATCTGGGCAGGGGATGGGGCGCATCACACATGGTGTCGGGTGTCATGCTAAGATGTTTGGACGTATACTCTGGGTGCAGGCGAGCCACTGGAGAGTTTTAAGCAGCAGAGTGAAACTGCCAGGGAAGAGACTAACATGAAACAGATGGCACCTGAGGAAATCAGTGTTTCTCCGGAATGACGCTGTGACCAATATCAAAATGGCCTTCCTGTATTAGTTCCCTAGGGCTGCCGGAACCATGACCACAACCTGAGGGGTCTAATACTATAGAAATTTATTCTCTGGAAATTCTGGAGGCCAGAAGGCTGAATTAAGGTGTTGACAGGTTTGATTTCTCCTGGAGGGTCCGAGGGGAAATCTGTGCCCTGCCTGGCTCTCGGCTCCGGGTTGCTGCGGGCCACCCTTGGTGTGCAGCTGGGGAAGTCCAATCTCTGCCTCCATCTTCTTGTGACCTTCCGCTCTGTGTGTTTCTCCTTCTCTGTCTCTCATGAAGATGGTCCCTCATTGGGTTTACTCTCCCGCCCAGTGCAGCGCGATCTCATCCTGAGGTCCCTACCTGAATTGTAACTGCAAAATGGTGTCCTTACTTTAATTACACCTGCAAAGGCCCTTATTCCATCAGTAGTTGTTCCCCATTTTCTCCTTCCACATCCTCTGGAAATGACTGTTCTACTTTCTCTCTCTATGCATTTGTCTATCTGGACATTTTGTATAAATGTGACCATCCAGTATGTGGCTTCTTGCCACTGGCTGCTTTGCTGCTGCTTGTATGTTTTAAGGCTCACCCAGGTTGTAAGCAGCATGTCATTCCTGTATGAGCCAGTGTGCTCCAGAGAAACATAACTAAGGTGTGTGTGTGTGTGTGTGTGAGAGAGAGAGAGAGAGAGAGAGAGAGAGAGAGAGATTGCATCAGGCTGGAGACCCAGGAAGAGCCAATGTTGCAGTTCAAGTCCAAAGGCAGTCTGCTGGGAGAATTCCCTCCTGCTCAGGGTCAGTGTTTTATTCCATTCACATCTTTAACTGGTTAGATGAAGCCCACCCACACTTTGGAAGGGCAATCTGCTTTCCTCAAAATCCACTAACTTAAATATTAATCTTACCCTAAAATACCCTCCTAGAAGTATCCCTAAAAATGTTTGACCAACTATATAAGCACAGGGGCCCAGCAAAACTGACGCATGAAATGAGCCATCACAGTTCCTTGTTGTGGCTGAATAGATTTCATTGTACGGATTTACCACGTTTTGCTTTTCCATCTCACATTTGATGGACACTTGGATTGTTTCCACTTTTTGGCTGTTATGAATATGGCAGTTGTGAACACTTGTGTGTAAATTTTTGTGTGCATTTACATATTTGCTGGAAAACCATGGTTGAAGGCCGTGACTTCAGCGTTATTGAAATCTCTCTCCTTAAGATCCATGCAGTAAATTCCCCCCTGAATTCTAGATCAGGAAAAACTAGACCTTTCCAGATAAACTATTAAATTTCAAGTTGCCAAGCAAACCCAAGTATGATAGAAATTCCTTTTTGAAAGGAAAATATTCTCTCATAGATTTCACATCCTTTTGATCAGTCAAAATGATTTTATTATAATATTCCTAGGTATAAAGTTAACACTATATAGAAATTTCTTAATCTTACTACATTTTTGCTATTATAAAATCCATAGCAATTTAGAAATCAAGTGAAGAAAAAATATAATTTAAAAATTAGCAATATTAATTTAATAATCTAGATTGTGTCAGTTTGTAAAATCATCATTAATAAGAATATGTGGTACCAATTACTTATGGAACAGGTTCTTTTGAGTTTGGCATGCCTATACGTTATGTTGCTTAAAGGCAGAGCAATTATTCCGCCATGAGCATTATTTTATTAGTGCAGAAACTTTGTTTGCACATACACCGTGACATGGTTTGGCCTTCACTTGGCATGGACACATTATTTATGTATGAAATCTACCTTTGCTCTTTTCTCCTTAACCTATAGTAGCTGAAGTAGGACTAAGTGGCACAAACAGCCTGGTACACAGTGCAAATGTGGGCACTGAAATCATATGGCAGAATTCCTTAGGGTCTGGAAGGCACCCAGTGTAACTCATATCATGCCAGTTGCTTTGTAGCCTGCATCAGTTATGATTAACTTCAGCTGAGTAGACTTAAACACCATGCCCCCGCCCCGCCCATAATACAGTGACTTAGACAGGAGAGGTATTTATTCCCTTCTGGCTGAAAAGCATGGAGGGGAGCATTTCATACCTAGTGGGATTGCTCCATGGTCATCAGCAATTCTGGCTTGTTCTAGCTTTCCATGTCATCATCCTAGCAAGGGTGTTTGAACGCCACCTCTTAGTGCAAGCTGCTGGGACTCTAACCTCATCCCAGTCACCAGGAGGAAGAAAGGAGGAAGGATGCCCTGCATGCCACTTTGTACATCTCCATCAGCCAGGACTTAGTCCCTGGACCTCATGCAGATAACGTCACCTGAGAAATGTGTCCTTACTCTGGGCAGCATGAAAGAAAGGAAGAGTAGGTATTTGGCGAAGAGCTATCAGTTTTCTGCCTGTGCCACGTGGTCCAATCTTAGTATGGAGCTGTGGCCACAGATCAGAAGTCAGAAAACCAAACACGAATGGAAAGCCATTATTATCTTCATTGTAGTCTCTCAAGGAGACAACAGCAGGGAATAAATAACACTCTCCAGCCACCAGCAGAGATCTCTCCCTCTTGCTGACTCTTTTGATAATCTCCAAACAAGATAGCTGCTCCCCATGCTTCTTCTCCACTCTGGAACTTTCTCCAACCCAGACAGTGCAGCCTTTTAAGAAATGTGTCCCCTAACCTGCCGTCTTGGGCTCAGCTCTGATTACATACATCCATTGACCTTGAATGTGTGCACCAAGCAAAGCCTGGAAGGAGGAACACCCTTCTGTGGTTGGAGTGGGGAGGCGTGCTCAGACGGCCAAGGTGAACACCTTCCTTTGATTTCTGCTGTGGTTTCCTCCTGGTTCAATCCTTGTGGCTCTCTAGGAGGGCACAGCATCTGTTTGGTCCTGGGGAAACTCTCCCACTTGGCTGTCCCACCCGCTGTGTGGGGCGCCTGGCTCGTGCCTTTGCAGTGCAGCCTCTTGCAAGTGCCACCCCCCCGCCGCCCCGTCCCCCTTCCGCTGGAGAATTGAGGTCCTCGGGGGGACTTAACATATCAGAGTTTAAATGTAATCACCTTATAAGAGAGAGCTGTTCACCAGATTTTGAAATTGTTTCCCTCATGGACGCAGACACCATGGGAACCTTCTCTATCCTCGTGGGGGTCTAGGTGACACATCAGTCTTGTTTATGACCAGATCTGTGCCACTGAAAGACACGGAGGGACACAGTCTGTCACTGAACTCCAGGCTGGATCTGGGAAGCTCCCTGGGGAGGACAGGAAGCCAGGGTAGCCCACCCCACTCCCAGGAATCTTGTTGGCTGCGTTTGATTCAGAAGACACAGCTGTCCTGTCACCAGCCGCCGCCACCGGGGGCTCCCAGTCTGTCCTGGTGGCCTGGCTCCGAGCTCCGTCACTCACTCTTGCTGCTTGACAACAAGAATTCGGGCAGCCATCAGGATTGTGATAAAGTCTCCTGTTTTTCAGAAACTCTTGGCTATAGATTCTTCTCATTAAGACTTGATTTGTGTGCTTTTCGCTCTCCAAGCTGTGTTCTGTCGCCTTTGGTAGCAAGCCCGCTGTAAATGTTTTTCGGTTCTGAGCAGAAGGGCTGAATGTATTTTCTCTTTGTTAATCCAAGATTTTAAATCCTAGGAAATTCCCTGTCTGCTACATATTTTCTCTGCAGCAATGAGTTTGCATGTGAAGGGAGGTAAGTTTGTTTTAAAATCGATACTTATTGTATCCATGGAGTGTCCCCAATGTGTAAAATGTTTACATATTACAAATATTTACATTACATCCTCTATCCTGTAATTGAGAGTGAGCCTCTCAGGTTTTCTTCTTCCTTGACATGCCCCCCATTACCCAGAGCCTGCCCTCCGAACAGGGCAGGGCGTACAGGAGGCGAGTGGACACGCTTTGTTGGAAAGAAGGCCTGGGACGAAAGGGGGAAGGCAGCCAGCGCTCATTACATGGTTTATTTTATTTTATTACTCTCATACATAATTTAAAATTGATTTTCAACAAAATTAAAACAGAAAGTTATGGTATAATTTTTTTTTTTTAGAATATTCCCGTGGCCTGTCTGAATTGTTTGGGAGCTCAGAACTAAATTCACAGCTCTGCTGATCCTCATTTGCTCTTTGTTTGTGCATTCCATATGCACTTATGTATTTGTTTCAAAGTAATTTATTTGTATGCTTTTTAAAGACTTCTTTATAAAGGCACTTTCCAATAACAGCTTTATTGAGATACAATTCACATCATAAAATTCACCCTTTGAAATGCATAATTCAGAGGCTTTTAGTGTGTTGGCAGAGTTGTGTAAACATCACTGCTCTCTGATTTCAGAATATTTTCCTCCCCCCAAAGAGAAACCCTGTACCCATTAGCAGTTACTGCTCATCCTCTCCTGTTACCCGCCCCGGCCTTTTCAGGGTCTTTCATGTAAAGGGAATCATCCCATAAGTGGTCTTCCAGGGCTGGCTTTTTCCCTGTAGTATAATATTTTCAAGGTTCATTTATGTTGTAGCATGAGTCAGTACTTTATTCCTTCTTATTGCCGAATAATATTCTGTTTTATGGGTATGACACATTTTATTTATTTGTTTATCATTCGATAGATATTTGGGTTGTTTTCACTCTTTGGTGATTTTGAATATGCTGTGAACATTTGTGTACAGGTTTTATATGGACCTGAGTTTTCAGTTCTCTTGAGTATATAACATACACCTAGGGGTGGACTTGCTGGGGTCATATGTTAGCTCTGTGTTTAACTTTTTGAAACCGGGCAAGCTGTTCTTCTCAGCACCCGCACCATTGGACATTGGGAGCAGCAGCACGCGAGGGTTCCAGTTTCTCCACATCCTCACCGACGCTTGTTATCGCCTGTCTTTTGATGGTGATGGTGGCTGTCCCAGTGTATGATAAGTGGCAGCTCATTCATATTTCTTTTTAATGAGCTCAGTTGAAAACAGTGTTGGGTGTAATTATGCAAAAGCACCTCAATTTCTTTATTGTGGTGAAATACACATGACATAAAATTGACCACATTGATCATTTTCAGGGGACAGTTCAGTGGGGTTAAGTATACTTCCGCCGTGTTTGTGCAATCTTCGCCGCTCTCCATCCCAGAACTTTCCCATCAGCCTCCACCGAAACCCTTGCCCACGAAACAGTAACTCTTCGTGCCCCCAGCGCCCGGTAACTTCTGCCCTGCACGGTATCTCTATGACGTAGCCTGTCCTGGGTGCCTCACAGAGTGCAATTATACAATATTTGTCTTTCGTGGCTGGTGTAATGTCTTCAAGGTCCATCCCAATTCTAGGATGTATCCCTCTTTACTCAGATTCTTTTTGTTAGCAGATCCAGTATAATTTTAAATACTAAGCTAAAAAAAAAGTCCCTCACATCCAGAATGCTCTGTGCTTTGGCTTTAAGATCACAGGTGAGCTTCTTGGAGAGAGGCCTGCCCCTCCCCCAGCATGAGGTGGAATCCTGCGGCTGTCCCCTGCCTCCCAGCCTCATAGGAAAGTCAGAAGACATTTTTCTGAAAAACCGCTGGTGCAGACTTTCCTCACAGCAGCGATGAAGACTTGCTGAGGGCATTTTGGGTGGGGCTTCCTCGTGGTAAAACACTAACAGAGCAGACATTTTGCTCTCCTTAATGTTGTAAACCAGGAATGACCCATTGGTGGGGGCAAAACAGGGCAAGTTGCTTTTGCCTGGGAAACTCATAGGGTCTGTGTGTAAGTGCCAGCAGACTTTATTTTAATACTGAACCCCAGAATCATGCTACATACCATTTTATCTCACTGATTTTCCAAATAATGGTACTCTGATATGTTATTTATAAATCGTAATTGTCTTAAGACATGTTTGTCCCGCACGCATGTTTGGCAAAGTCTGTCTAATTGGGATGGATTTCATCCTTTATTCATAAAAATGTTCTTAAGTGAATTCCATTGACTTCTGACTTGTGTATAAAGTTTTCCTAAATAAATACCAAAGAAATCATCAGCATTTTCTTGTCTTGTTAGATTAAAACGTTGGAACAGACCAAAGCCATCGAAGACCTAAATAAATCCAGAGATGAGCTGGAGAAGATGAAGGAGAAAGCTGAGAAAAAGCTGCTGTCTGTTAAGTCAGAACTGGATCTGACGGAGCATGAGGCCAAGGAGGACAAAGAGAGGGCCAGGAACATGATGGAGGTGGTAACCAGCGAAATGAGGACCCTAAAAAAATCTCTGGAAGAAGCAGAAAAGAGAGAAAAGCAGGTGGGTAGAAATGCGGTGATGAAACCTCCTTACTTAGGAAAGATCGCCCGACTCAAAAGCTCGATCACTATTCACTTCATAAACAATTTACAAGAGCTTTCTACGTCATTTCAATGTCTCTGCCTGCCGTCTAGCATCTTTTTGTCATTAAAAGAACCATTATGATTTACTCCGCTAAGTAAAGCAATTCCCGTTTTCAGGGCACAAATTGTAGGAAAGAAAGACATTCTTAACCAAAGCAATGGACCAGGCTCTGCGTCTGCCGATTGCCTCTGAAGGTTGCATCGCCCCGCACCTTCTCATGGTCACCAGGGCTTCAGCCTCCAGCAGAGGTCAGGATAAACCTTATCTCCAGCAGAGATCAGTTGCAGGAAATAGTCCCGAATCTCAAACAGTGGCACCCAGACCTGAGGGCTGCCCAAGCCCAGATGTAAACCATAAAATAGTGCCGGTTCGCTCACCGGTTGCAAGAAGGAGAGTGCTATCTGGCGAGCACATCAGGGGGTCAGGCATAAAGAGGCGCGCACGGGGCAGCCTGACCCCCGCTGCTTCTGGCTTTCATCTCGCTCTCCTTCCGCTGCTCCACGGGCTCAGGACGGACTCCGACGCGAGGCTATTTCTTCTCTTTGGCTGCCCCCGCTCTGGCTCATGTTTCAGGCAGAGTTAAGGAAGGCCAGACGACAAGTGAGTGTTCTCAGAGGGACACCACTCCAGAATTAAGAGCTTTGACCATATTTGAAAGGATGAGGGAATTTGAGGCAAATGTTTTGATCAGGGAGACGAGGCTGGAGAAAAGTATGACATTTCCCAAACTGGACTTGGCGCAGGAAGCAGGTTGGGAAGCGAATGAGCTTATGGAGGGAAGGTTTGGAAGGCTGTTCTGGATGTGATGGCT
The DNA here is from genome assembly GCA_004026765.1 of Micronycteris hirsuta. Taxonomy (NCBI): domain Eukaryota; kingdom Metazoa; phylum Chordata; class Mammalia; order Chiroptera; family Phyllostomidae; genus Micronycteris; species Micronycteris hirsuta. Next base: position 29,295 of record PVJI01019302.1, read on the forward strand.
ATCTTCAGGCTGGATCACCCCTTTTCTGAAATGGAAGGTACCACCCTGGCTGGTGTGGCTCAGTGCATTGAGTGCCGGCCTGTGAACTGAAGGGTCGCTGGTTCGATTCCCAGTCGGGGCACATGCCTGGATTGCAGGCCAGATCCCCAGTTAGGGGCATGGGAGAGGCATCCGAGCAATGTATCTCTTGCACATTGATACTTCTCTCCCTTTTTTTCTCCCTCCCTTCCCCTCTCTCTAAAAAGTAAAATAAATAAAATCTTAAAAAAAAAGGAAGGCACCTCTAGCAAGGTGTTGCCCAGATATCCCTGAAAGCCTGGAAGCACCCACCAGTCTATGAGAAATGGAAGGAGTGTGAGGTGCATTTCCGCCATTGTCTCTCCTTCCCACCCCCAACCCTTCAATTGTGTGTGTGTGTGTGTGTGTGTGTGTGAGTTCCCAGAGACTCCAGTGTTATGGGCTGTGAGGTGGCGATCTGTCTGACAGGATCTGAGCCTCATTTAGAAGCCCTCTTGCTTTCATTAGCTCATACTTGCTCGCCATTTGTTCTTCCTTTAGTCCGAGGGTGGTCGTCCAGTTAACACGCTAGCGCATAAGCACTTATCACCCATGGGCACGGCCACAGCGATATTTGTGCAGCACTTGCTGGAGTGCAGAGCACCTATGCAGACATCAGTTCATTTGATCCACATTTCAGAACAGCCCTGGGAGGTCAGTCTGTGGTTATTCCCATGCTGAGTGTGAGAAAATGAAGTCTGAGTGACGTCAGTGTCTCGTGCATGGTTGCTTACTTGGGATCCTTGACGTGGTAGCCGATACCACGTTGACTAGCTCATCAGAAAAGTGGTTAGGGACTTGCTGAAAGTTGGTGCCTGAAAGGACTTTAGAGATAATTTAGTAGGATAGCCTTCTTATTCTGTAAATGAGAGGACTAAGGCTAGAGGGAGTAAGAAACTTACCTGCCTCACACACACCTGCATTTTCCGTGTTTTTTGTTGAGGTGGTGTCTGGCTCAGCAGTAGCTGAGACATTTGCTCTCTCAGTTAATGTGTTTCTGTTTGATATTCCAGCTGGTGGACTTTAGGGAGGTGGTTTCCCAGATGCTGGGCTTGAACATGACCAGCCTTGCTCTTCCTGACTATGAAATCATCAAATGTCTTGAAAGACTGATCCATTTCCACCAGCATCACTTTGTCACCTGTGCCTGCTTCAAAGATGTGACTACCAGGCAAGATAGACAACTGCAAGGCCACTTAAAACTTCTTCATTGAACATAGCATCTCTTGAGGGATATAGAGTTAAGAGATGCGACGCTATGCTCAATTTAACAAATTCTCCAAAGCTTTGACATTTGATCAGTAGGCGAATATTGTATGCTTTGATAATAGAGCAAGAATCCTTCATTGGCAACAAAGAATCTCAAAAGACATGTTCGGCATGAAACACACCTGTTACTTCATTTGCTGGCGCTTGGGGGCCCAGAGAGGTTCCACTAGATTGCATGTGTAAAATGGGAAATGTCGGTGGGGGATTAACATTTGTGGGGTATCTGTTGTGAGCTAGGGGCTCTACTGCCCGATTTAATTCTTGTAATGACCATGTGTAGAAGCTTCAATGTTTTCACTTTGCAACCTCTCTGAGGCTCGGAGAGGGTGTTACCTACCCACCCAAGGGTACAGTTGGTCGGTGACAGACCAGGATACATACCGTGCTGTATCAAAGGCCGTGTCTTCTCTGCTGCTCACCGTCCTCCAGTTTCTCCTGGATCCTGTGTTTCAGGTGAAAATTGCCCACGTAAAGGAAGGAAAATATCCACATAGTCAAGAATTGAAGGCCAAAAGTAACAGATTTTTTAGTGTAACATAGATGAATTTTTAAAAAAGCAATATACCTAATTATTTGAACTAAACATGCATGGTCTGAGGTCCTGTAAGAAACTTACCTGTTTTACCATGTTGCTGCCCAGTTGCATTTGGTGGTAACCTTTAATGTCTGAACAGGGCTGATGTCAGGTCTTTAGAAACAGAGCTGCTAACACAAAACCTTTAAGATGA
>PVJI01019303.1:0-31336 GCA_004026765.1 Micronycteris hirsuta
TTTATTTCCAATTTTAACATGTCCTCTCTGGCTCAGGTGATTAACTTTGTGTCGCTCTCCGTGGGTCACCTCCAGAGGGAAGGGCGTTATCCCTCCAGAGAGCCAGTGCCAAGCCATGGGGGACTGTCAGGCAGAGCAGGTGTGCGTCCAGGTGGGAGGCAGCGTGGGCTGCGGGGACAGCGTCGAGGTGCCTTGCGTGTATCAGCCCTGACTATGCTGCAGGCGCCCGATGGGCTTCAGCCTTCTCTCGCTCAAAGCCATTTGGTCTCAGCAGGCTTTGAGCTCCCTCTCTGACCTCTCCCAAAGTCTGCACGCACTGCCCATCCTTCCCTTTCCCTTGTTGGCATTGTTCTCATCAGAAACCTTTGTTCTCTGTTGTCTTTTTAGTGATAGCCATCAGTGCTAGAGTTAGTCCTATTAGCTTTAATTTTTTTTCCTGTGGTAAAGTATACGTTACATAAAAGTTATCATTTTAGTCATTTCCAGTGGCATTATGCACACATATTCACGCTGCTGTGTATGTATTAGCACCATCTACCTCTGGCATGTATTCCTCTTCCCAGACTGAAACTCTGTACCCCTTAATAACTTTCTGTTCCCCCCACAGCCCCTGGACACTGCCAGTCTCCTTTCTGTCTCTATGAAGCAACCACTCTGGGAAGCTCCTGTGAGTGGGGTCCTACAGTGTTCTCTTGTGACCGGCTGATTTCCCTCAGCAGAATGTCTTCAAGGTCCATCCGTGTTGTAGCGTGTGTCAGAATTTCCTTCCGTTTCAAGGCTGACTACCGTTGCATTGCACATGTGTGTAATACTTGCCCCTGAGTGTCAGCGGACACTTGGTTTGCTTCTGTCTGTCCTGAGTGTCTGGAGGAGCAGGTCGGGTCCCTGGCAGAGCCTGGCACACAGTAGGAATATCAGCCCTTTGGAGTTGCAGAGGCTTGCACTTGGAACTTGAGCACAGAAGGTGAGAGAGAGCCCCCCGAGAAAGGAAGTGGGTGAGAGCAGCTTTGCAAGTGGCCCACTGCCTCCCGCCCCTCCTCCCAGCTGCAGCTAGTGCCGAGGTGACCATGTCAATCCATTTTCAGATACTTCAGTGGCTCCCTAAGAGCCGCTGGATAAAGTGCGATGTTTTTACAATGGTCCACGAAATCCTCCACGCCAGCCCCATCCCACCCCGACGCTCATCTCTTCGTGCTCCTCACACCAGCTGTGTTCGGTTCTTCTACGTCAGGAAGCGTGTCGTGCACAGATGCTGGCAGCTCCGTCTGCCTGCAGCTCCCCTGGGGCTGACACTTACCCAGTCATCCTTCAGAGCCGGCATCTGTCTTTTGAATCTTTGCCCTGCCAGCCAAGGGCCAGCAGGGGTGTCCTACCCTTCGGTGTCTCTGGGCCACACCGGAAGAAGAATTGTCTTAGGCTACACATTAAATGCATCGTGACATGTAATCACACACACACACACACACACACAAATCTCATAGTGTTTTAAGTAAATTTATGATTTTGTGTTGAGCTGCATTCATAGCCATCTTGGGACACGTGCGGCCCATGGGCCACAGGTTGGATACCCCTGGATAGAGCGTGTTCTCAGCTGCAAGGCACACAGCAGACTCAATGTGTGGGGGCTGATCAGGAAGGATTGTTCACCGTCTCACATCATGAGAAGGCTGGAGCTGGTTAGTCCGCTGGCTCGGGGCTGGCGTCCAGGCTCCAGACAGCCTCCGTCTGCCTTCACCCGGCTGTCCAGTTGGCCTTTTGGCCTGGCTCCCCTCATGCTGCCAAGGTGGCTGCAGCAGCCAGGGAGGCTCCAGCCTTGTACTGCCTTTTAGGTACAACGGAAACCTCCTCAGAAGCCTCCTGTTAGATATCCCTGAACGTTTTCTTGGCCAGATTGTGTCACCTGACTATGCCACCACTTGAGGACCTGCCCTCTGGTAGGATGGGGAAAAACCCAGCACAGTGCTGCACGAAGGGTGAACAAAGTCATGGTCATTCAGCAAGGAAGGAGTGAAGGAACGGCTTCTCCTTAGTCTCCTCCGTATCCCCAGTGCCTGGGACACAGTAGGTGTTTCATGATTATTTCTTAACTGAGGCCGCAAGCCCAAATCGAGGATGTGGCATTCTTTGCCGTGCTCTGAGCAGCTGTGGAGCATTGCCACCGGATGTGGGCTCCCTGATGGGCCAGGGATAGCCGTCTGAGCAGTTCTGTGGCATGGACGTCCTCCGGGACCACCCCACTCTATAGCTGTGATTCTGTGCTCACCAAAATATTTCACGTTGAAGGCAGAAATACAAGCTGCCGGTTGAAAATGAGGTGTCCTCAGGCATTCCAGGAGAAATGAGCCACTGTATCTTACCTAATGAGTTGGCAGAAATAGAATATTGGCAAGGGTTTAGGAAAACAGGCACATGCGTTCACTATTCATTAGAATTGACACTGATACAAACTTAGGGAAGGTAATTTGATGGTAATTGCTCAGAATGAGTGTATAAGTGAGCCTTTGGCCCCAGTGGTTCTCTGTGTGGGAACAGGGCCTCCAGAAATACACGTGAGGCTGTACAAAGATACATGTGCAGGAATATCCGTGGTGAATTAGTTGTAATACTAAAAAGCTGAACTCATAGGAAACATCCACAAGTGTGGGATTGCCCAGGTAAGTTCCAGGGCAACCTTACCAACGAAATTTGATGCTGTTAATAAAACTAAGTAGATGCTATACTTAATCTTAACCAAGAGTCAGAGAAGTGATAGTGCCCGCAGTTAACAGTGCGTGTTGTGCATGTCAAAGTCTGTCAGGCATTCCTAACACCCATGCGCACACACACTGAACAAGGGAGCTCTGGGAGGGGTTGGATGTGTGTCACCAAGGTGTGTTACCCTTTCCCAGGTGTTCGCATTTGTCGAAGCTCAGCGGTCGTGCACATTAAATACGTGCAGTTCTCTGCATATCAATTATACCTCAACAAAGATGAAAAATTAAGTAGTTCTACATGTACTGAAAGACGCCCTTAGTCTACCGCTAAGTGAAAAGAACACATCACAAAATAGCACCCATATGCAACTGCGGTATTTGTATTATAGGTGTGTGCTTTATATTTGCCCCGTATAAATCCTTCTGAAAGGCTCAGCAGAACTTTAGTGTCTGACAGTAATGATGGCTGGTGTAACAAACGGCCAGAGCTGCCTGGCGTACACGACAGAACTTCATTTCTGGCTCTAAGGTCAAAAGCAGCTGTCCTGGCCAGTGGTCCAGGAGTTCAGCTCTGACGTGCGGCCTGACGGTTTCCATGTGGGCTGTCTCAGGAGAAGGGCCTGGCGGGGGTTTCCGGGGCCCAGCCTGGGAGTAGTGCACCTCACTCTGCTCATCCCCATTGTCCAGACGGTGCACGTGGCTGCACTGGCCTGCAGGTCGGGCTGGGCAAACAGGGCGGCTGTGTGCCCGGGGAGAGCGGGAGACAGGTTCTGAGGAGCACAGGACAGTGCGCTACCGCCGCACAGCCTGCGATGTTGGAGTGTTTTGCATGAGCAGCCATTAGTCTCGTCATAGTAACCATAAATAAGATCGGTAGGCAATCCCCGTACTGCGTCTTTCTGACCCCGCCAAGACCAGGGTGGGAGTGCTTGCCACTGCGATAACTCACGGATGTTCCCCACCTGGACATCTGCCTCTTGGATGTCTTGGTCGGGGTGAACCAGTTCCCCAAACCCCATGTGACGGTGAAAACCAGACCCTGCATTGGTGACTTCATGAAGTTGCTCTCTCTGTGAGTGTGGTCGGCAGAATAATCCATTGCCACGGGTGTCCAGAACCTGTGAATTATGTGTTACAGTACAGGGCAAGGGGAGATTAAGCTCGAAGAAAGAGTTAAGGTTGCTAATCAAGTGGCTTTAAAATAAAGAGATTATCCCGGATTATCTAGTTGTGCCCAATGTATTCACAAGGGTATTGACTTGGGGAAGAGAAAGGCAGAAGAGACCAAAGAGATGGCTTGTGAGAAAGACTCACTGGCCACTGCTGGCGTTGAAGGTGGTGGAAGGGGCCACAAGCCAAGCAATGTGGGTGGCCTCTGGTCTCTGCAGAGTACAAGGAAATGGACTTCCCCCCTGGAGCCCCCAGAAGGAAGTGCAGCTCTGCCAACACGTGAACTTTAGTCCAGTGAGACCTGTTTCAGGTTTCTGACCTCTTTCTGAACTCTAAAATAATATGTCTGTGTTGCTTGAAGCCACTAGGTTTGTGGTCATTTGTAACAGCAGCAATGGGAAATGGATGCACAGAGCATCCTGCCTGAGGACTCCCGCAGGGTGTTCAGAAACACCGCCTTCTGAGTCTGGCAGTCGTCTCTGGTTGTCGCGTCAGACTGACCTGGGCTGGAATCTGGACCTCCCTTTGAGCAAGTCATGTCATCTGTCCACGCCTCGTTTTCCTCGTCTGTGGGGTGGAGGCGATGATGTTCTTCGGGTTGTTGTGGGTAACACATGACACGGGTTTGGTTTAACACGTAGGAGATGCTCCATAAATAATGAACATGTGTGACCCCGGGTGAAGACTCCTTCCTTTACTTGCCTCTAGGAAGCTCTAGCTCAAGCCATTCTGTCTAACGCTTTGGAAGATATTCATGAAATATTGTTAGAAGATATAAATCTCAACGTACTCCAAGTTCATACAGATCGTTGCCTGGGTAACGGAGGCTCTTTTGACATCCTGGCAGGGTGGAGAGAGCAAGGGGCTCGGAGCTCCCTCCTTAGCCTCCACCCGGCCAAGGTCCCTTCCGCTTAGGCCTGCAGGTGGGTTTGGTTCCGCCTGGGCAGAGAAGCACCTTACATCCCATCACCTCATCCTTCTTGGGGAGGGGGGCTTGTTTTTCTCTCCCTGCTTGAGACAAAGTTCACAGGGGTTGAGGAAACGTCTCATCTACCTGGTGCCTCAGAACCCCACGTGCCCTCGATGAAACTTCCTGACAGAGAAGAGGGGCGGGGTTGCTGCGGATGAAAGGGAGGACTCCTCTGCTCCTGGCTCGGGGCGCCCCCTGCTCTCCAGCAGGATCTGGTCCCGTAAGAACTTTTATTCCTTTATCTGTCCAGCCCAGCTTCACCCCTGAGGAAGAGACTGTGACTTGAGGTTTAATGGGGAAAGCCTTTGGGGAGTAATTACTGTTGTTATTATTTTGGGAAAGGATGTTCCCAATGATTTTCCCATAAGTCTGGGCGAGGGGCCAGGCAGGCGCTCTGGTGAACAGGTGCTGGTGCTTTTATCCGGCTCACTCGCTCGCAGTTTCCATTTCCTCGGAACCTGACCCGACAGGAGTGCGGGGCACACAGTCCTGATGGTCTGTGGCGGTCCTGGCCTGTGAGCTCCGGGAAAGACGCTGCAGCCGCCGGAGGTCACTTCAGACCCCCTACCGTGTCCTTGGATCTGCAGATTAGGATAAAGAGGTCACTTCTCCGAACAGTCTCACTTCATCCACCATGGCGAGTGGAGAACATTTCACCCTGATCACACCTCTGTTTACATTCACACGCTTTGTTTGTAATTATAAAAGGAATGTTTGCTCATACAGAAAACAGGAGAAATACGAATTTTTTTAAATGAGAAAGAACAAAAACCCAAAAGTCACCAAGGTACCACTCCTGTTAATATATTGTTCTTTTTCTTGATATTAATAGTTTTATATCCTCACCTTGTGGTGCATGTATTGTTTTACGCGGTTTCTCCACTGCAAACGATGCTGCCGCAGCGGCCGGCCCGCTGGCCGAGGTCCGGCGTTACCCAGCCTGCCCCGCGAGGCCCGGGGGCGGGGCGGCGACGCGACGCTCCCGCGTCCTGCAGGCTCCAGGGAAACGGGAGGCGGGACCGGCGCGGCTGTTTCCGATCACACTCGCGTGCCTGTTTCGAAGTTTAAGCAGAAACGTTATCGCTGAGCTGCACAAAACCCCTGTACCCCTGAGCCTCAGAAGCAACTGCCACTTCTTGTTCTTTGTCACATCCAGATTTATCCGGGCAATTAGAAAAATGTGCAAGGATATATAATCGTATCATTTAATCAGAAACACAACCGTGGCGTCTACAGAACTTGGAGCGGCTTCTTTTTCCACCTCCCGATACTCGCCTCCTCTCTGATGGCCTCCTGGAGTCCTCCCGTTGGACCCCCCGCATCTATTCGCTGACCCCCGACCGGCCACCGTCGGGGTGCTTACGGCTTTTTGTCCACGTAACGCCGTAGTGAACGCTCTCGCGCCCGAGCCCGTCTGCACAGGCTGGGGTTTCTGTGGGGTCTGTGGACGGGAGGGTGGAGTAGGGACGGCCGAGCTGCCCCTCCGAGCGACTGGGGCCGTTCGCGCTGTCGTGGGCTGCCTGTGTTTGCCGCGTCCTTTTCCTCGTAGAATATTATCAATCTGTTAAAAATGTTGCCGGTTGGACAAATTTTACACAAGCGAATGAATTATTATGGTTTTCTCCGCATTTCTTTAATTATTGGTAAAGCCAGGTTAAACGTCTTTTAATATGTTTATTGGGTACTTGCATTTATTCTTCAGTGAATCACCAGCGCATGTCCCTTGCTGCTGTTCTGCAGGGAAGTTTAGTTTTTTTCTTAATAATTTGTAAGCATCCTTTGCATATTAGGGATCACACCACTTTGCTTGCTGTGTGTGGTAAATATGGCTCCCCGAGATGCTGTCTGTCATTTGGCTCTGCTTTGGGCCATCTATTAATTATAGCTGGTAGGTTTTAAGAATTTACCAAGTACCAGGTACTGTGAAAATTGCCTCCCATGAATTGTGTCCTTCAAACGTCACAACGAGTTATTGCGATGGGAGCTGTTATCAATGTCCCTGCTCAACAGGTGGGAAGTTTACGTCACCCGGCTAGGATGGGGTGAGGCCAGGACTGGAGCCCAGGCCCCAGGACATAGCCTCCTTTCCGGAACGTCATCTCTGTGGTTATGTCAGGTTCCCCCGAAGGGAACCCCGGGGCAGTATGCGAGCGCAGTTTTTCGGGGTATGATCCCAGGAAAGAGTATAGGCGTGGGGAGGTGAGGGGGGCAGGAGGGAAGCCAGTGCGGGTTGTATTAAGGAGCAGCCCCTGGCTGCTGGCCTCAGTCTTCTGGGAGACTGGGTAGCACATCCCTTCATGTCCACCACACGAGGGACCACGGGCAGGGCATTTGTCACCCATTCCCTGAATCATGGCCTGAGGATGTTAACTTGAGGCCATTAAGCCCCTGATACTTCTGACCTGCCCCCAACCGGACAATTGCTTTCCCTGGGGCTACAGAATGGCCCAGACAACACACTACCAGTGGCACGTCAGGGTGAAGGGGACGCGGGCAGGCGAGCGCGGGCTGCGCTACCATAGCCAGGTTCTTCTTTCCTTGCATTTTAAATAAGGGTGTTTTTGATCAGTGCTTATCCGTGAAAGAAAAACTCTTTTCTTCCAACGAAACATTGTATACCCCGCTCCCAATTCTAGCCAACTCCTCCTTCCTACCACCCACCGTCATGGGTATTATACGTAGGAAAGAATTCATCTTTCTTGTTCCTATTCTGCCACGTTTGCCTTCTGAGGTCCAGCAGGCCAGCCCAGAAGCTGAGCTCGGGGGGACCTTTTGCACACGAGCCTCTCCCGGGATGTTTTGGCAGAATGCCCAGGCATGGAATGGGGTGCCTGCCATCCTTTGGGGCAAGAAACTGAGGGAGGCAAGGCTGGCTTTCCTCTGCCCCAGCCGCTCTCCCTGCCCAAGGCACCTTCACGGTCTTCTCTTTCTACCTCCATTCAAAACCTTCTCCTGGCAGAGAAGCTGTTGCATCTTGTTCTGTCTGTGACTTTGAAGGTGGGGAGTAGCCTCAGTTTCCTCGTCTGCGGTAAGAACACAAACTACCCATGTCAGGGATGGAAGTGGGGGCACAACTAGAGACCCTACAGATGTTAAGTGAGGGAGGGAATATAACGAACAGCTTGGTGCCAGCACATCTGAAATTTTATTTTATTTTATTTATTTTTTTAAAAGATTTTATTTATTTATTTTTAGACAGAAGGGAAGGGAGGGAGAAAGAGAGGGAGAGAAACAGCAATGTATGGTTGCCTCTCACGTGGCCCCTACTGGGGACCTGGCCTGCAACCCAGGCATGTGCCCTGACTGGGAATCAAACCGGCGACCCTTTGGTTTGCAGCCTGTGCTCAGTCCGCTGAGCTACACCAGCCAGGGCTACATCTGAAATTTTAGATACAAAAAGATTCTTTGAAAGACATAAATGACAAAAAATGGATCCGAGAAGAGATAGAAAACGTGAATTTCCTTAAAGCAATCAAAGAACAATTTTTAAAAATATGCCATGCAAAGAAGCTGTGAGAGGGAAATGGTGCGGTTTCCCAGCTCTGGTTTTGGTGTGCGGTAGGTGTGCAGTGCACACGCCACTGTGATGCACTTACTCCCGACAGCAATGTGGGCGTCTCGTGATCTTCAGGACCACCGTGCTATCTGTATAAAATATATATTGTATATGATAAATATTTATATATCAATATATGTAATGCTCCGTATAGCCCTGCCATTAAAACTTCTCCTTCACCTACCTCTGTCACTACAAGTCCCAAACATTATCCGCTTTATTATTAGACTTGATACAGAAATGACTTTTCCTTGTTACTAGAAATAGCATTATTTGCTCGCCTGGGGAGAGGGTGCCCAGAGGAATGTACTGCAGGCCTAGACCTTGTCTAAGTACCCGCCAGAGGCCTGTGTGCGCCCAAGACAGAAGGCTAGGCTATCCACTGCCCCTGCAACTCCGTGCACACTTTTGACAGTGACCTTAGCAAACCTGTACCCAGGGACATTGCCCAGACACGGCACTGCAGTCAGGCTCTGAATAAATTAGCAGTGACCCAGAGGGAGTGGTGTCCAAAAGGACATTTCTCCGTAGGTCTTGCCAGGCTCATTCATTTCAAAGAAGGCCCTGGCTCCTTCAGGCGCCTTTCCCGTCGGCCACATGCCTCCCCTCACAGACCGTGTTGCACAATCCGTTTTCCAAGCAGAGGTCAGGTCCTGTCCCTTTCCTGTCACAGCCTTGCCCAACAGAGGCAAACTGCTCCAAGCCTGGGGCTGCAGGACTGGGATGCGGAGAGCAGGTGGCACGTGTCTGCTGGACTGAGCAGAGGCAGCTTGGAAATGGCTGGGCCTCCTGTGGCCACCAGAGGGGTGGTGCGGTGGGGGTGGGGGATGGGTCTTCACATCAGCCTTTGGATCCTCCAGAGGGAAGCTCAGAGCTGGGGTCCAGGGACCTTTGGACCAGAGGGAGACTCAGAGATCTGCAGGGCCGGAAAGGGTCTGACAAATTTCAACCAACAACCCACTGGTCGGATGGGGAAACCGAGGCCCAGGGAAAGGAAGGGAGTTGGCCAGAGCTGCACAGCAAGCTCTCTCCAGCTTCCTCCACAGATCCCTCTGCCAGAGCTAGTGGAGATGTCGTCGGGTAGACAGTGGGCACAGAACACGGAATACTATGGAAAAGGGAGCAGCGCAGAGGAGCCTGTATTTGCGCAGAATCCTCCGTGAGCGGGAGGGCCGTGTGGAGAGCTCTCGTGCCCGGCCCAGAGTGCCCAGGGCTTTCCCGGCCCCACGTTCCCCTTTGGCCAGAGCTCACGGGCCTGCAGTGCCACCGTTAACACTCCTTCTTTGTAGAGGCTTCTCCACTGTTCTGAGAGCCGTGTCCTTGGGGATGGAACACGCCCAGGCTCTGCAAGAATTCTTGTCAAAGCAGGGTGACAGGAGGCCTGTGTTCAGGTCCTGATGACGCCAATTCCCTCCCTGAAGGCTGCCTCCCTGCTTCCTGTCAGGTGGGCTGGTGGGCGGGCAGACACTGCTCCTGCCCACCTCCCAAGGTCGTCACACGGATCATTCCAGATCACAGAAGAAGTGTTTTTGAGAACCCGAGTGCAGCTGCCCTGTAGGAGGTGGTTCTGGTTAGTGATTTATGCCCTGGGGGCTGTGTTTCCTGGCAGGAAGCTGACAGGAGAGAAGGAGACCTGAGGGAGAGGTAGGAAGGCTGAGGCCCAGGGCTGAGTTTCCTAGGGGGCAGCCCGGGCCATTCTCTTAGGCAGGGCCTGTCCCTGGGGCTCCGTCTACACACCAGGCAGCCTCTGTCTGTTCAGTTGTTTATTTGACCAATATTTATTGAAGCCTCCCACACCTTCCCACCCACCCGGCCCCAGCGCAGCAGTGGACTCAATGCTGCGAGCAGAGTTGGGCGCAAAACCAAGCTCAACCTCTGCTTTCAAAGGGCACAACCTTGAGGGGTGGCACAGGCCAGTGGGAGAACAGAAGCACAGATCATACGTGATTCTCACGGTCATTGTCATTGCTGCTTATGACCAACCGCCTCCTTAACATCTCCCCTTGGGTGTCTAAAGGCGTCTCTGACTTAACTCTTAGGAAGCCAAGCATTTCATGTCTCCCCCCCCTTCCCCAGCCTGTAGGGCCTCTGTCGGGCTACTAGAGCCGGAACCCTGGGAGCCGTCCTCATTTCTCCCTCTCCCCCGCTCCTTCGGCAAGCCCCGTCCTTGCTACCACCTCACGCTCTCTTCAAACAGTGCCCTTCTTCCGCCGTCAACGCAACCACCGTTCAGGTGACACCGTCTCTCATTCTGACCATTGCCACAGCTCCCTAACCAGTGTCCCTGCTGCCTCTCTCTCTCATCTCATCCTCCTCCACCCTTTAATCAGAGCAAAAAGTATGGTCTCAAAGCACCAACTGATTGCGTCAACCCTCTTGTCTTCCCTGGCCCCCTGGTGCTTTCAGAAGAAGACCCAAGTGCCACACCCTGGTTGAAAACCCTGTGTGACCTGGCCCTGGCCAGCCCCATGGGCCTTACCCGGGGCCTCCCCCTGCACCCACCAGGCTGGTTCCTTCTCATTCCGCGGGCTCGGCCTGAGTGCCATCTCTTCACAGAGGCAGCGTAGACCCGCACCCAGCCCTTCTCTCCAAGGGCATCCCCACACTATTTGCGTTTGTCACACCAGAGTTGCAGTTGGTCACCATGCATTCCTCTGTTCGCTTGTTGGCTGGTTGTCTCCCCGACCTTGTCTGGGCAGTTCGCAGTGCAAATCCGCAGTTAGCATGTGACACGCCCCAGTAAGCTCTTGTTAACTACAGGTGTTCCCTCACCACGCCCACCCCAGAAGAGGTGAACGCAACAGCCCCTGAGAAGGGGCCAGAGAACGTGCGGTTCCGGAATTCAGGAGAGTAAGTACTAGCGACGCCTTCACTCCAAGTACTGGCACCGTGTGGGCACTGCAGTTCCCTCTCCCCGGTGTCCTGGTCACCTAGATTCTTCTTTCAGAGCTGTCTCATGGGTTCTTGACCCCCAACACTGATGTAGGGGCACACGCATCACGGTTTTCATTCATTCATTTGCTCACCCTTGCAGCCATTCACACATGCATGTATTCCTGAGAACCTGGCATCAGAAAACCCGGGCTCAGGTGCAACCTCTATCGCCAACCCGTTGTGCAGCTTCAGTCAGGTCTCTGCCAAGTTCTGGGGCTGCGTGTCGCTCTGTCAGGTGAGAGCGGTGGGCTGGGTCCGAAGGACTGACTCCCTCACTCCATTAGAAAGGGCCTGGCTGCGTGGCCCAAGTGGGACCCTGTGCGCCACAGGGTGCTCCACTCAGAGCCGTAGTTCAGCCAGAGTGTTGGCCTCACTCACACACAGCGAGGCGACGACAGCTGGTTTCCTGCTGGCCTGTGGTCAGTGTCCAGCCCTGACTAGTGTCTGGGAATGGAGGGAAGCAGGACAGGGGGCAAAAATCTGGGTCACCAGCCCACCGAGCTGTCTTCACTCAACCACCCACGTTCCCAGGCTCGCTCTGCCTCCCTCCAAGCTGAGCTTTCTCACAGGCCAGGGGGGTCACCTAGGCTGGGCCTCACTCTGTAACTGCCCCCACCCCGACTCCATGCAAGGAGGGGGAGCCCAGAGCAGGCAGCCTAGCTGACTTCCCAAAATAGGCTCAAAGCTCTTCCCAAGTGAACAGAGTGAAAATAATCCAGCATGCTGAAGTTCAAGGCCAAGGCAGGGCGGAGGTCCCGGCAGAAGAGGGTCTGAGGCTGGGATGTGGCAGGAACAATAATGTGCATTTGGCAGGCAGAAGAGATTTTTCCTTTCGTGCACTTCAGGCAGGATGCTTCTTCCCCCACCTCTTGAAGGGAATTTCCTCAGGCCAAGGACCAGCGGACCCTGGAAGAATCTGCATGGAAACTGGTTTCCCCGGTTTTTTCCCATGGGTCAGATCTGTGTCCCCACACCATCCCAACAAATCAAAACAGGACAGATGAATTCCCCTGAGGCTCTTGCCTCAAGCAAGAGTGTTCTACCCTTTCTCCTATGGACTTGGTCTTCTCACTAGAAAGTCCTCTCCCCCCCTTTAAGGTCCCAGGAGTTTATGAAACTAATTTATACTAAGGTGTGAACAATGCCCTGCTGGCTTTCCCCTACTCTAGGCATTTAACTGTGAACTTCTGGAGCACAGGGTCCCTGTTTTATTCCTCTTTATAGTTCCAGTGGCAAGCACAGGACCAAGTACAAAGGTAGAGTTGTGTGGCTAGTAATAATGACGGCAATAATAACAATAGCTATAATAATAACAGCTAACGACTCCTCGGCGTTTTCTAAATGATATACACTCCGGTAAGGGCTTTATTTATACTACCTTATCTCATCTTCATCCCTTGGGGGATGTCATATCCTTATTCCCATTTTACAGAGAAGGAAACTGAGGTTCATGGAGGTTAAATAACTTACCCAGAATCTAACAGTGGTGTGGCCAGGGTCAAATCAAGGCAAATTGCCTCCAGTTCTTACCCAACAGGCTGGATAAGTTCAAACCAAGATAAATTCGGCTCTCTCTAAGGTTCTTCATTGATAAGATAACACTTACTACCCCCAAAATGTGTCTCTAGTGGTTGAATTTCAGGCGTGGTTGTAGGCTTCCCCGAGAGGGGGAGGCAGTTTTTTGCTAGAAGTCCGCAAATCACAATTGCAGTGGTTCAGGAGCATCAACACATTCTCCTTCCCACCCTTCTCTTGCTCCCACCTGGCTACTGAGAAATACAGGGGCCCCTTGGATGCCCCACTGCATGGTGGGCCCTGGAAAAGGTTCAGGGAAGCCAGGCCTTTGCCAGAGGAGGGGGCACCTCACCGTGGGTTTGCTCTAAGCCCCCATTTTCAGGAGGTCCCCCATTTTCCCTCCTCATGGCTTGATAGTTTCCTTGGGATCATTCAGCACAGGGTGTTCAATCATGTCTTGTCTGTCCCCCACACCAGATAGCATGTCGCATGAGACCACGATCTGTCTGGTTCATCAGAGAATCCCCAGGGACAGGCACAGGGCTGGACACACATGAGGTCTTCAGAAATGCTGGCCCTGGAGTGCAGCTGCTTCTCCTGACTCCAGTCTCTCTGGGGCCCCGAAGCTGGGAAAAAACTCAGGCCTGGGCTACTCTTCACTAGCACCTCTCCTTGAAAGAGACACAGCCATAGTGTGTATGTGAGCCATAGGACCCCCAACCCCACCTCCATCGCCTGGGTCCTGCCTCTCCTCCTCTGGGGAGCCCTCCTTGGTGAGCCCACTCATGTGCACTGCTTCTGCAGCCCCGAGGCTCTGGGTGGCCGCGCCCTGTACCCTTCCTGCGCTGGGCAGGACAGGGAAAAGACTCGGCTTCTTTAGGGTTCAGAACTGGGCTGCCAGTTCCAGAACAATTCCTCTCTCCCTCCCCCTTCCTTCTTTTTTCCACACAGAGACACTCCCTTTATCTTCACTTGTCCCTCACTTTTTCTTCCTTCTTTTTGCCTTCTTGTCTCTCTCCTTCTTCCCTCTCTGTTTCCTCCCCTGCTCCCACGTGTTCCCTGGAGGACTTGTTGGCCAGCCTCATGGCTGTGTGACGGCTCAGCACCGGACTCGGGCCCGCTCGGCTCCACCACACGCCCGCTGTGTGGCCCTGGACAAGTCACTGTACTTCCCTGAGCCTCAGTGCCCTCCTTTTCCGAATGACAGCAATCTTCGCCGTGCCATGGTGCTGCTGGAGTCCGCAGAAGGCAAACAGAAAGCCCGGCCCGGCCCGGAGAGGTGCTGGGGGAGCAGGGGCATCTGTGAGGCTGGGGCTGACAGGCAGTCGGCCCATCCCTCTCCGGCCCTCCCCTCCCCCACCCTCCCCTCCCGCTCGGCCAGATGGTGGGAGCTGCACGCTCCTGATCTATTTTGAGCAGCCTCCTGTTTCCTTTCCTGTCTGGGGCCGGGTGGTGGCTGTGGGTCTCTGTTCAAAGGGTGGGCTCAGAGCAGACGGGGTCCTTCCTCTGCTGCTCACTCCCAGCCCCCCTTCCGTGTGGCCTGGACCCTGCGAGCCCCCACGTCCCGGCTCCCAGCTCAAGTACCACAGCTCCACCAGGCCGAGAAGGAGGTCAGGCACCCAGAGGGGCCTCGGAGTGTGAGCTGGTCCTGTGCCTGTAACATGGAGCGTGTGGGGCCCTTCCGGTGCAGGCCCATCGCTGCGGCCGTGCCCACGGAGGCTGCCAGCGTCCCTCCACTCGCGGCACTGAGGCTGTGCCTTGCGTGGAGTCCCCTGTGTTCCACACACAGCTTCCTTCCCAGCCACCGCGGGGCCTGCAGTCACGGCCACCCAGAATGCTGGCCTGGCCAGGGGGTCAGGCCGTCCCCTGGCGTGCGGCCTGGCTCGTCTGAACTCTGGGTCAGTAGGGAAGCGGAGGCCGTACATTCCTCTCTCCCTTATTCCTCTCTGCACAGAGCTCTGCCCCCCCCAGTGCCTGCCTTGGAATCCCACATCCCTTACTTACTAGATCTGTGACCTTTGACCTCTCTGTGCCTCAGTTTACTCATCTGTGAAACAGAGACAAGGAGAGTCCCTATTTCGTGGGCCTGAAGGGAAAAGATATTGCATTAATACTGGTGAAGCGCTGAAGACAGTTCCTGGCACATAGTAACTGCTCAGTAAATGTTAGCTCCTGTTATGTGATTGGTCAACCATCTGCCCACTCCAATTCTCTTAACCGCTTCTGCCTCCTCTCCTGGGGTGCTTCCTAGCCCTTCTCGCTGGCTTCGCCACCTCCGCTCTCCACCCCGCTAAATCCAGGGTGGATTCTGTTTCTGAACAGAAAGTCTGATTGGTGACGTAGGCTTTTGGAGTTAGATTCATTCATTCATTCAAGAAATATGTGAGGCCCTACTATGTGCTATGGAAATAACCTAAACAAAGGATGAAGCTTTCATTGTAGTCTGTTCAAGCCCCAGCCCTGCTACCGGGTGGTGCTGTGCACGTTTCTAACCCCCTGGAGCCTCAACTTTGTCATCTGCAAAATGGGATCACAGAGGATTTTCCTCGTGGGCATGCTGTGCAGATGAAGGGAGATCTCGTTTGCGGAGCGCACAGCGCTTTCCAAGTAGCAAGTCTCGGATGAGGGGGGTGAGGGTGGTGTCAGCCCGTTCCTTGTAATTTTTCAAAGCTCACGTCGGACTCAGCCTGAGGCAGTCACGCCTCCCCCACCCCGGACAGCCCTGTTCCTAACGTGACACCGGGCCACCCCAGGTAGCGCACCAGTCCTCAGATTATGCGGACCTTCCATGCCCTCGCCTTTCTTAGAGTTCGTCACCCCTCCCCCCACATACACACACACATTTTTTTCTTGACAGTGAACCTTCTCTCTTTTCAAGGCAGCCTCAGTAACTTCCCATTAACAGTAAAGTCTTTCTAGCCTCCCAGATAGGACAAACCCCCCAGAAACTCGGATTCTTCCTGCCCCCGGTACATCCCTTTTATTCCCATGGTGTATCATTACTGTGTGGCCACAGGTCCGTCCCCTCGGCTCCTGGGCAGGAATGTGTCACATTTGTCTTTGGGCCCCCGGAGCCTCGTACTGGCTGGCACGTTAACAATTTGATGAATGTGTGCATGGATGCTGAGATGCCCCTGGTGGGATCGGTGCTAGAGATTCGCGCTCTGCAGGAAGGAAAAGGCCTTGACCAATGCCATCCCCACTGCCAGATGCGGCGGATGTGACCTGAGTGTCGCTGCATGCTAGTGTCATGGAATGCGATGGCTGGCATAGGCTGCAGTGACAAGTAGGCCACCAAATGTAATGCAGTCGTGTGAACACAAGAGAAGTTAGTTTCTCACTCACATCTGAGATGATCGTTCCTGGTCTGCATGAGGCTTTCCTCCACGCAGCGATCTGGGGATCCTGGCTTTTTTCATCTTGAGGCCCCACCATTGTTTAGGTCCTTGTCATCTGCATCCAACTGGCAGAAAGAGAAAGTGAGAATGTGGAGGAGGCACAGCTGCTCTTAAAAGCCTTGGCTCGGACGCGGTGCACGTGGCTCCTACTCACGTGCCGTCGCCCAGAACTCCATCACACGGCCGCATCTGAGAGCAAGGAGGGTGGGAAGGGGAGAACACGGACTTCGGTGAACACTGGCCGTTTCTGCCAATACAGGCAGCACCCTAACTTTGTTTTTCTAGCTCTTGTGTATACGGAGACCATGGGGCAGACTCCCAGGCCACAGCGAAAAGGGCTGGGCTGCTGGCCCAGCCGCCCCTACTTGCCAGACCATGCTGGACCGGAGGGACTGAGAACTTCATGGGCTCAGCACCCCCTGATCTGCTGAGTGCCCAGAGCTAAAGAGATGGAGCTAGGTCAGGTCGAGGGTGGGGTAGCTCAAGGAAGCCCATTGCAGGTTGGGGGTGGCTCTAGGTCAAGCAGTCTTCTGGGGTCTGAAGCTCTCAGGTTCTGGGACGGGGTTTTGCAGCTGGAAGAGTTCAGACCCTGACAGGCTGCAGGAGGGGCGGGGCTGTGTCCTGAGGAAGTCCCGGCCTCTCAGGTGGCCACAGAGGGAGGCGCGTTTCTAACAGTTCCTGGGCAACATTGATACTGCTGGTCTGGGCACCACACTTGGAGAACCACCAAGGGGCAGAGCAGTTTTGAAACATCTGAACCTAGACTATAATTCTGTTTTACATCCAAATACCAAGTATTTTGTGCATTTTTTAAAATCCTCACCCGAGGATATGTTTACTGATTTTGGAAAGAGAGGAAGGGAGAGAGAGAGAGAGAAAGAAAGAGAGAACATTGATTGGTTGCCTCCCATATGTACCCTGACTGGGAATTGAACCTGCAGCCTTCATAGTGTGCCCTGACTGGGGATCAGACCGGCAACCTTTTGGTGTACGGAACAATGCTCCCACCAACTGAGCCACCTGGCCAGGGCTGTTTTGTGCATTTTTATATTCACTTAATTTTTGTGGATTGCAACTAGATCAATCTTTATTGTTCTATTCAGAACATTACCAGGAGGTTTCATTTCAGAAAACAGAGTTCTTCCTGGCAGTGCCCCGTGGGTGTCTGGGCCACCGATGTAACAGTTTGCAGCTGTGACGTTCGTGGTGAGCTGTCCAGTGCTTGACAGTCCCTGACTACTTCATTGGCCTTCAGTATAGTCATAACATTGAGGCAGGAGACAACATAGGGAGAACTCAGAGACTGCACTGCTGTTACTGGCCAGCATCTGGCATACTGGTTGCCAGGCAACGCCTTTTACGGTAGATTAAATAGTAAACCGAGGCAGGGAGGAGGAAGGAGACATGTCTCACACACTAACTCAGCAGTCCTGAGCCTGGTCTGATAATATTGCCATGTGTTCCAACATCAAAAGGAACACAATGTTAGCAAGAAAGGAGGGAAGTCCTTGAAATTCTATGTAGCGTTTCCACTATCTGAGAAAGAAAGCCTTGAAACTGTGCAGTCATCCCAGGGCCTGGAATGCGGGAGAGAGTCCACAGTGCCCAAAGAAGAAGCCCATAAAACAATTCTGGTTAATTGTCTACCTCTGGTCACTATCTGTTTTACGAGGGAGTCCCTAATGCTTACAGAAATAGCCCATAAATAACTTGGGGTAACTTTAATTAACTGCCCCCTGCCACATGTTTGTTTTACAAGATGAACAAAGGGAGTCTGGGGCAAGATAAGGATTCGGGCTGACAGAGCCCCACACGTACCTAAGTCTGGGCAGTCACATTCCCCCAGGAAAGCTGGCACCGCATTTACCTATCAATCAACATGTAACTTTTTTCCTCCCATCCCACCAACTGCACAAGTCCTCAGAACAAAGGACTCACGTTCTCCCTTGGGGGCTCGGGGCGCTCTTGGCTTCTGGGCCACTGGACCTCTGGCCACCTGGCCTCAGGACCCCCAGGGGCTTGTCACCCTGATCTTCAGTCTCTCTTACTTTTCCCACCCTGCTTTGCCCTGAAACTTTGCCTTTCATCCCCACTCTACCTAGTCCCGTTTTCTTCTGTGGGAACAGGTCACTAATAAACTGTTTACATGCTAATAGATTTGCTGATCTGTAATTCTTTACATGCATCAGCAAGAAGATCCAGGTCTCTCCCGTCAACAACATTACTCAAATAGTGTTGGAAGGTGCAGAGTTTTAGTCTAAATTGTTTTCCTTTAGTTCCTCCTTATATTAGAGTTAGAACAGGTGTGTGCATTTTATTTTAGCGGCTGATAGTCTCTTGTTCCTAAGAATTTCATTTTGGGAGCTAAGGGGAGTTACTAAATATTTATTACAACAAAGGGGCCATTGTGTCTGTCACAGTCAAGACCATTGAGTTAGTCCAACTCCCGCATCCAACAGGAGTGACTCGGGCATGGCGGCCTAGGGACCCTTGCCTGGCCTGACTCCTAGTTCCTTTTTGGGCAGAGGGGAACGGAATTCCATGGGAGCCTGCTGCATGCTGGGCACTGTGCTGGCTATTAGGGGGATGCAATAGGGTCATGACGCCCATTTTTCAATGAGGACACTGAACTCAGGAAGTTGCGATGACCCGCCCAGTAGACACCAGCTGTTGTGGTGTTGGGATTCCAACCCAAGACCAATTCCACAGCCACCAAGAAGCCTTCTCTGCCTCCACATTGGAGGAGGACATTCCAGTGACTGCTCTTCTCACCAAGCAGTCGATTGTCAACACATACGGAGAACACGCATGAGGCCCTAGGATGACAGCTGTCGGCAGAATTGATGTAGTGTCTGTTCTGAGGGAGCTTACATTCTGGTGGAGAAGACAGAGCATAAATAGCTCATTGCAACATAGATGTCATAATAAGCTCAAGGGCAGTGTGTCCCAGAGAATGTGACCTGGCCTGGGAATGAGGGCAGGGGGGCTGGGCTGGGCTGGGGAGGGTCAGGGGGAGTTAGTAAGTGAGGAGGCAGGAAGCAGAGAGTTCTGTGCCCAAAGAGACAAGGCGTATTTAAGAAGAAGGTGGCCAGTGAATTTGGAGCCCAGAGAGCAAGGTAGAGAATAAAGCAGGAGAGGTGGCTGGGACAGACACTGCAGGAACAGGATGGCCCTGGGAAGTTTGATCTTTTCCCTAAAAATGATGGGAAGCCATGTGTTTGGGTTGAATGTGGCCCCTTCCCCCCAAAAAATGTTAAGTCACAATACCTGTGACCATGGCCTGATTTGGAAATAGGGTCTTTGCAGATGATGAAGTTAAGATGATATTATTAGAATGGGTCCTAATCTGACACCAGTATCTCTATAAAAAGTGGCAGTTTGGACACAGAGACACAGAGGGAGAGCCACCTACATACAAGGGAATGTCCGAGGCTCCCAGAAGCCAGGAGAGAGGTCCGAACCGACAGCCTCACAGCCCTCAGAAGGAACCAGTCCTGCTGAAACCTCGGTCTCAGGCTCACGGCCTCTGGAGTGATGAGACAGCCCACATCCACTGTTCAAACCCTCTTTTTGTGGGACTTTGTTAGCCCTGCTGGGAACCACCCTGCCTGGTTTCAGAAACTGTAACCCCCCATGCCTAAGGCTGAGTAAATAGACCCTGGGACCATAAGCCACTAAGGAGACAAAACTTATCCTCCCAGCAGGGGCACAGCCTCTGCCCCCTTTACTTCACCCTGCTTGGCCGCTGGAGGAGGGCTGGATAGTCAATGATGGGTAATATTCCTGAAGGAAGGAGCAACCTAAGACAGGCACAGTCACAAGGGGCCATCAGGGAAGGACTTGGGGGACTATAGAAAAGAGGTGATGGGTCCTCAGCCCTCAGCTTTGTCATAGCCTGAGTCTTCTTTCTATCTGTAAAAGGTTTCCTAATCTTTTGGCCGCCCTCCTCCCCCACCTGATTCAGGCCTGAAATAATCCCGGAGGTGGGTGCGGCCCCGTGCTGGAAAGGGTGGTTCCCTGGGGATGATCAGGCCTGAGAAATAATGCATAAAATCTTGTGAAACCTACTTTGCTAAGAATGCCCTCAATTTAAATAATAAGGGCCCCAGCATAAAATGAGTTTGTTTCCCAAAGTTTTATGGCCCTTTGGCATCACTCTATCTATCTGACCCTGACTCAGAATAAGCCCTTATAGTTCTTTGAATGTTTTACATTCCCTGATCATTACTACCTGACAATGATTGATGAGCTTTATGTATACACCCTGTATTCCTATGCCAACTAAACCCAATAAAAGCCTGTTGAGGAATAGGCTCAAGGCCTTTCTCCACTGAGAGACTGGTTAGCCTTTTCTCCCCAAGCAGATTATGTCTTGGTAGACTTATTCTCATCCTCGACTGCCGACTGCCGGGGGCAGGTTTGCTGGATGAAGCTCCACTACACAGCCCCGGGATATTTACACTATGGGCGGCCTTTAGCAGAGAAATACCAGGACTAGATATGGTGTTTTGAGATGGTCTTCCTTGGTGTGGTGTAAACAATGGACCAGAGGGAGGGCCATAAGTGGTGTGGGGAGACCCGTCAGGAGACCGTCCTGTCCCCGTGACAGTGGGTGGTTGCTAGGCATAGGTGGGGCAGACAGAGATGGACAGAAGGGGAAAGACACAGGAACTGTGTAGAAGACAGGGTCTGCAGGGCATGTCCAGGAGGAGTCCTTGGGGGGTGGTTTCAGCTAAGGAGTGGACAGTGGTGCCGACCCTGAGATGCGGGTGACAGGCCAGGTTGAGAGTAAAGGGCATGAGCTTGTGTCTGAATCCGAGGTGCTTTAAGGTATCCAGGGGACCTACACAGGTCCTGTCCCTCAGGCAAGTCTGGACTAGACATCATGCACGGGCCTTCATTTGAGGTGTGTCCAGAGCCTCTGTTGTGGGGATCTGGCTCTTGGGTTGACCTCAGTGGGGGAGACTCACGCTCCTGACAGAGATTCTCAAACTTAGCTTCACATTATACCCATGGGGTGGGGGATAAAATATCCCAGTGCCCCGGGCCAGTGAAACAGGAATCTGTGCCGGTGTGACCCAGGCATCAGGGTGCTTGTGTTTGTTTTGTTTTTTCATTTGTTACTTCACTCTGGTGTGGTCTTACTGGTTTGTGAAAACCAGCTTCTTTTGGGCTTCTCTGCCCCGGAGATGATTCCCTCAGTTTCCTCTCATCTTCTACAAGGGTGGAGTTGGGCGGGAGGAGAGGGGCAGGGTTGAAGCAGGGTGTGCCCAACTGCAGGGAATGGGAAAAAGGGTCTGGGCCTCTAAATGCTTTTCTAAAAACTTTTCACCTCTACCTCCCCTCCACCACCTCCCCACCACCACCACCACTTGCAGGTGTCCTGAGAGGGATCAGTTTCTGACCTTCTGGGGATTCTACCATGCAAATCAGATAAATTCTGTTTTTCCCCAAGTGCTGGCTTAGGATTCAGCTTTCTGGGCTCTGATAAGTCAACAGCTCCCTGTTTGGCGACGAACTTTCTCACGTGGTTGTTCCCGTCCTACCCTTCCTGTCC
Source organism: Micronycteris hirsuta (assembly GCA_004026765.1). Taxonomy (NCBI): domain Eukaryota; kingdom Metazoa; phylum Chordata; class Mammalia; order Chiroptera; family Phyllostomidae; genus Micronycteris; species Micronycteris hirsuta. The sequence continues at coordinate 21,794 of PVJI01019303.1, forward strand.
TTGAAGTTCTGTGCCATAAAGAAACATCCCTTGACTATTGTTTCAGTGCAGTTTGGGGAAGAATCCAAAGTTACCGAGCTGAGCCTAGCTTTGATCACCTGTAACTCAGTCAATCTATGAGAATAATAGTTATTCTTACATGCTACCGAGATTTTGTGGTTATTTGTTATACAGCATGATTGTAGCAATACCTGGCAAATCCAGGGAGATTTGTATTTATGAAAATGAATAAATGTATTACTTACAGGTTAAAAAAAGCATCGATGGATATGTTTAAGCTTCATCCATCCCAGAAACGTGTGTGAACACCTGGAGATACAGATTACCTGTGTGTGATAAAAGAACAGTTGCTAAAATAAATGTGGCTTTCTCTATCCCACACCACACTAGAATTAGTTTGGGGGCTCAGTAGTGTCGGTGGCTGCCTCTCTGTGGTCCTCTTGGCTTTGCCTCATGGAAGGAGAATGTCTCCCTTCTACTGCTTTTATGGGGAGAACAGGCAAGGGAGAAATGGTGGGGAGTGGGTGCCAGCTCAGCTACCCAATAGTCTCTCTCGGTCACCAAATCGCCATCAGCATGGCATGGTGGTTGAAAGCATGGCATTTGGAGGTAAGCAAATCTTGGTTCAAATCCTGGCTCTGCAATTTTTTAATGCTTTTGAGTCTCAAATCCCCATGTGTGAAAAAGTGATGACTGTAGACCCCAGTGAACAGGGGGTTGTGATGGCTGAATGAGACAAGGTGTGTAACCATTCATTCAGCCAGGGACATAGTAGGAGCTAAATAAACGCAGTTGCTCCAATCATCTTTACTGTCATGGACAGATGTTCGCCCAGGCAGAGTTGGTCACCCTGTGGAGTACACACTGTCAGCCCATTTTACAGATGAGGAGTCTGAGGCACAGAGAAGTTAAGGACATTGAGCCTGGATTCAAATGCAGGCAGTGTGGTTCCGGAGCTCATCCTGACACCTTTACACCTTTACACCAAGCGGCCTCCGTGAGATAAGGCGGCCTTTGTTATTATTATTCAACATTAAGCACCCGTTCTGTGCCAGGTCCTGCCCCGGGCCTGGGGTGTAGGGAATCACAGTGATGGCAGAAGATATAGTCCCTGCTGCCAAGGAGCTCCCAGCCCTGTGGGGGACAGACACAAACAGGTGCATAATACTAAGCAGTGTGAAGACCTGGAACAACTTACCAGCAGAAAAATTGGTGAAGAACGCTCATTATTTGCAAGTAAGATGAAATCACAACCAAGAACTGTGCTTGCATTCAGGAGTAAAGCAAGCTGCCCAGCTCTGGGTGGTGGCTTGTTCCCAAGTGTCCCCATGGGTTCTCTCTGGCTGTTTTTGTTCAGTCTTTTGCTAACAGACAACAGTAGGCATCCGAGTTTCTTTAAAAAGTGGAGAAATATAACAGCTATTAAAATTTGGAAATTTTGTGAGATTTGGGGCTAAGAGCATATGAAAAGGGACAGGAGTCGGTACCTCCTCTGCTGGTGACTGTGGGTGGCAGAGTCTGGCCTCGGTTTGTCCATCTGGTAAATGGAAATTCATTCATGCTTTCTTGTATTCAGTCAAGGAAACATGAGAGGGACCCTGCCCACCCGCCTTCAGAGCTGAATTGTAAATATAAGCAAGTGGGCAGGGGGGTGGTATAGAAAGGAGGCCCCGCCCGAGTATGCTGGCTGGGGTGGGGGAAGCAGGGGGAGGGAAAAGGGGGAGCATTTGTGTGTGCGGGTGTGGTGTTTGTAAGAAGGGGCCAAGCCCTGCTTCCCCGCAGGCTCCTTCTCCCACCACCACAGGGCTGAAGGGCCCCAGAGTCCCTCTTCCCCCAGCATGTCACCCCACTGCACCCTGGGGACAGGTTCTCTCAGAGCCAGAATGGCTTGTTCCCAGGATTAATAGCTCACTCAGGGAGGGTCCTGCCTGGCAGGCAATCAGTGGAGGAAATGGGTTTGCAATTACAGCCTTTGTTTTATGGGTTTTCTTTATTTTCAAGTAAGGAAGAAAGCCTTGTCCCTGATCCTTTGTCCACGTTCCCAGGACAGGTGACTCAGGCCTCCTCCCTCCTGTGTTCTGTGGGCCCAGACCACCCGGGGCGGCGGGGGGGGGGGGGGGGGGGGGGGGGGGGGGGGGGGGGGGGGGGAGCATTCTGGTAGGGGCAGGAGAGATGGTGGGCTGAGCCTCCCCACACTGCTCTGGGCCTTGTTGGAGCCTGCCATTGAAGGACTCCTCCCCTCAGACTCCTCCCCAGCCTCCCTCCTCCCACCCCAGCTGGTCTGGCTGCACCCCGGTAGAATGCACAGGACCCCCAAGAATGACCTACTCTTAGGAAGAAGTTGCGCCCTCAGACGGTTTTCAGGAAAAGCTTATGACGCAAGGGTGTCTCTGGCAGTTGAGCAAACATGTTTCCTCTGGCTCCTGTTTATGGCTAGTCCCAACACCGGGGGGCAGAGGCATCCCTGGAGCCACTCACCTCCCCAGGAGACCGGGCCTTGGGAACTCCAGTGGCCCTGGAGGCTATCGTCAGGCAATCCCTCTCCAAGGGCTACCACCCCTTCACTCAGCCTGGGTGGGAGGGGCAGTTCCAGAATCTGCCTTCCGTGTGTCTGAATGCTGTGTGATGCCACACAAGGTATTTAACCTCTCTGAGTTTTAGAATCCTCACTGGTAAATGGGGAGAGTCACCTTACCCGGCAGCGACTCTCGTTCTGGAGGTTATGAGACTGCACGCAGAAGGCCCTGGCGAGGTAGCTGATCCGGGGTGGCTGCATGGCCATGCTCAGGGCTGCAGGGATTTCATGGGGCACTGTGACCGTGACCCTGCTGGGAGTGGGGTGGAGGTCCCATTCCCCAGTGACGCACGCAGGCCACCATGTGCTGATGTTTTATTTTTATGGTTGGTGAGCCTACGTGGGTAAGACCTTTTGGCTCATCTGAATTACTTCATAATACACATTTCTGAGTGTAACAGGTTACTGCATTTTGCAGAAGAGTAATTCATTAATAGAAACCTGTTTTCTTTTTCTTTTTTGAGATTTATGTGATTTTTATTTTTATTCTTTTGAATTACATTTTTTTTAAATTTATTTATTTTTAGAGAGAGGGGAAGGGAAAGAGAAAGAGAGGGAGAGAAACAGCAATGTATGGTTGTCTCTCACATGGCCCTCACTGGGGACCTGGCCTGCAACCCAGGCATGTGCCCTGACTGGGAATCGAACCGGGACCCTTTGGTTCCCAGCCCGCGCTCAATCCACTGAGCTACACCAGGGCCTCTTTTGAATTACATTTTATTGACTATGCCATTACAGTTGTCCTCACTTCTCCCCCTTTGCCCCTCCTCCACCAGGCACCGCCACCCCAACCGCCTCAGGCAACCCCCCCACCATTGTTTGTGTCCATGGGTCATGTGTATAAGTACTCTGGCTACTCCATTTCCTGTACTGTACTTTACATCCCCTTGGCTATTCTGTAATTGCCTCTTTGTACTTTCTCAAACCCCTCACCTCTTCACCCACTTCCCACACCCCAATCCCATCTGGCAACCATCAAAACGCTCTCTGTATTCATGATTCTTTCTTTGTTTTTCTTGTTGGCTCAGTTTGTTTTTTAGATTCAATTGTTGATAAGTTTGTCTTTTTTGCCATTTTATTATTCAAAGTTTTGTTCTTCTTTTTCTTAAATAAGGCCCTTTAACATTTCATATAATAATGGTTTGGTGATGATGAACTCCGTTAGATTTTTCCTGTCTGGGAAGCTCCTTACTTGCCCTTAGATTGTAAATGATGAAATCTTCGCTGGGTAGGGCACTCTTGGCTGTAGGCCCCTGCTTTTCATGGCTTCGAATGTGTCTTGCCAATCAATCCCTTCTGGCCTGCAAAGTTTCTTTTGAGAAATCAGCTGACAGTCTTATGGGAACTCTCCCATAGGTAACTAGCTTCTTTTCTCTTGCAGCTTTTAAGATTCTCTCTTTATCTTTAACCTTTGGCACTTTAGTTATGATGTGTCTTGGGGTAGGCCTCTGCATCCACCTTGTTTGGGACTCTCTGTGATCTTGGACTAACATGTCTATTTCCTTTCCCAAATTAGGGAAGTTTTCTTTCATTGTTTTTTTTCATACAAATATCCAATATCTTGCTCCTTCTCTTCTCCTTCTGGCACCCCTATGAAACGAATGTTGTGCCCCTTGAAGTTGTCCCACAAGCTGCTTACACTATCCTCCATTTTTTTTGGATTCTTTTTTCTTCTTGTTGGTCTGATTGGTTGTTTTTTGCTTCCTTATGTTCCATATTCTTGATTTGATTCTTGGCTTCATCCACTCTGCTGTTATTTCCCTGTAAATTGTTCTTTATTTCAATTAGTGTATCCTTCATTTCTGACTGTATCTTTTTTATGCTGCTGAGGTCTTCACTGAGTTCCTTGAGCATTCTAATAAACAGTGTTTTGAACTCTGCATCTGATAGGTTGCTTATATCCGTTCTGTTTAGCTCTTTTTCTGGAGTTTTGATCTGTTCTCTCATTTGAGCCATGTTTCTTTGTCTCCTTATTTTGGCAGCCTCCCTGTGTTTGTTTTGCTGTATTAGGTAGAGCTGCTTTGACTCCATGTGGTAGTGTGGGCTACTGTAGTAGGTGTCCTGTAGTGTCAAGTGGCACAGCCAAGCTCTCCTGCGCCCTTCTCGTGGGCTAAGTACATCCTCCTCTTGTAGATGAGCCTGGGTTGCTGTTGGCAGATCAATGGGAGGGATTTACCCAGGCCAGTCAGCTGAAAGGACTGGCTGTGACCACCTACTACCACCCTCTGCCCTGCATGGAGGATCAGCCATGTGTGGGCAGGGTGGAGGTGCTCTGACGTGGTCTGTAGCTGTCCACTGGGTGCTCTGGCCTTGGGGTTTCCCAAGAGATACAGGCCAAGGTCAGCCCCCATCTATGTTTTGCCCAGGGCCAGCCTACCTGAGTTACAAAGCAATCTGAGGTGGCTGCTACTAGTGCTGGGCTTGGAGATTCTCAGGCGAAGCCAAGCTGTGAATCTAGGCTGGCTGCTGCTCGTGCCAGGCCCGGGGCTCACTGAGGCCGGCTGGTGTGTTTGTTTGATAGTTTGTTTTTAAGATGTAATTGTTGATAGATTTGTCTTTGCAGATTCTCCCTTCTGATTTTTCACCTCTCCTTCAGGTTCTTACCCTGTAGAGGCCCCCCAGACAGTGCCCGGGAACTCTGAATCTGACTGCTGCCCTTCGACTGTGGGCCTGGGTTCTGCCGTGGAGCACTCGTTACCGGGAGAGGGTGGGTTCCTCACCTAGGAAGAGCCCTACCCAAGGCCTCCACACTCTGGGCAGCAGCCAGCTGTCAGGGATCGGTGCTGGAGAAAGCTAGTTGGGGAGTCTTCAGAGGGGTTGCAGCATGCTGAGCAGCACCAGGCCCCTGTCCTGGTAGAGGCCGGGGTAACGTCCCCAGAACCAGGCACAAGGAACCTTGAACAAAGACTGACTAGGGGCTTGCAACCTCTAGTTCTGACTGGTCCTGGGGACCAGGGGTGGGACTGAGCCGACAGGTAGGAGGGGAGAGTTTAGGCCAAGTTCTTTCCTGGAGTGAGTCAGTTGAAGGGGAGAAAGGCGTCTCTGGCATTTGGAGCCCCGAGGAAGGGGCACGCATCACGTTGTCCTGGACCAAGCTCTTCTTCTGCTTAGCATCTGCCCACCATGTGCTTCCTTTAGGGACCCCAACCCACCCACAGACCTGAAGCTCAGGAAGCGAGAGACACAGTTTCACCAGTTCTTCTGTTTGAGCTCGGTCTGATCCCTCTCCCCATCCGGGGCTTTCTGGGCCAGGCCAAGCCAAGCTGAGGTCCAGTTCTTCTCCATAAAAGCCACTCTGCAACTTTCTAGGGTGTGTTCACAGATGTCCTGTTCCACTCTCGGCGCAGCCTGTGATGAAGGCGTCATGTCCCCTGTTCTCCGCATGAGAATGATCAGAATCGAAGGGGCTTGCCCAATGTCGCAAAGCAGGTTCCCCCCTTCTTTCTGCCCACCACGTCTGTCCCCAGAGATGCATTGGAACCTCGGTCCTCAAAGTGTGGTCCAAGATGAGGACATTGGCAGCATCTGGGAGGTGGCTGGAAATGCAGAATTTCAGGCTCCTCCCCAGCCTCCCTCAGCCATTTCAGCAAGAACCCTGGTAATCTGCAAGCACTTTACAATTGGAGGTGTATTACTTTAGGGGAGTTCTTTGGCCTCTGGAGACCCAGCTTCCCAACCAGGAAAGGGCGACCTGACCCCTGATGAAGGACATGGGGACACTTGCAGGAGGCCTGATTTATGGGGCGCGCTGTGGTGAGGAGGGCGAACCTGTCTTCAGAACCCCTTTCCTGCTGCCGCCAGTCATTTCTGTGCCAGTCTGCCCTGCGCATCTCTGCTCCTAGCCAGTGCCCCCCCACCCCTTATTGTAGAGGCAGCTGTAGGGGGGTGGGGAGCTGTTTCAGTCGTTCCCTGTCCCGCCCCCGGCCCCCCGTCGGGTGAGGTTGATTGTCCCATTCAGCACCCCCTCCTAGCATTGGCTGATGGGCTTTCAAACCCCCTTTAGCTGCCTAATTACCGCTGATGGGGGCTGCACGTGCAGGCTTCTGAGAATAAGTGGTTCTGTAATTACTGCTGGCACCCAGCCTGACTCTGGTGGGGGAGGGGCGGGTGTTGAGGACAAAGGGGCTTTACTTTGAGGAGGGGGCCCCTGGGGCAGCACCAGGCTTTGTTCTGCTCCTGGGCTTGGGGGCTCCGTGGCAAAGCCCCTGCGGCAGTGAGGCAGGGCTGGTGGCGGGAGCTGCCGCTGAGGAGTGGGCCGTACCCATGGACAGTTTTTCTGCAGTGAGCGTGCTCTGGGCCAGGCTCTGGGCTCCGTGCTTTGCATACTGGATCTCAGAGGGTGACAATGACCCTGGTTTCCCAGGACATTTCCAGTTTTAGCACGTACCCAGAACCCCTCTGTCCCCACCAGTCCCAGGCCAATCTCTGGGTCACTGTCTAATTCTCTCAACAACAGGAAGAGATGGTAGATCCAGTCGCCCCATTTGGCACATGAAGAAACCGAAGCTCAGAGGGCTGAGGGTTTTGCCCGGGGTCAAACAGCTGCTAAGTGGCAGAAGCTGGATTTGGATCCAGATCTATATGGGAAGATCTACAGTGCAAGGAAATCTGCCCGAATGCCGAAGTGCAGGGAACGCTGGTCTGTGTGCACCCCCCCCCTCCACACACACTACCTTGGCTGCGCACAGGGCTTCCAGGCCTTTCTCTGTACAGACCGTCTTTCTTGGATCCCAGAACAGGACCAGGCTCATGAGGGGTGTAAAGCCAGGGCCTCGCTAGACCCTTAGGGGCAGGGTGCTCAGGGGAAGGGGCAGAGCTGAGTGATCTAGGCCTGGACCTGCCAGCAAAGAGCAGCACCGGAGGCTTGGGCTCTCTTGCGGGGTGGAGGGACTGGCTTGGATGCAGGGCCTACACTGGAGGCAGGCAAAGGCCCCACCAGCTCTGGGTACCTGCCGAATGCTGCTCCTCTGAGCGGCTGAGAGCCGGTACACCTGGCTGTGCATCACCCAGCTTACTCTGTGACCTTGGGAGAGTTACCTAACTTCTGGAAGGTAGAGAGGGGATGATGATGTCACGGGCCTCTTTAAGGTCTTAAAGAGACAATGCATGGAAAGCTCTTAGCATGGGGCCTGGCAGAAATAATAGCAAGTTGTTGCTATTATTGTTGTTATTATTTTTCGTCATCTCCTCCTCCCGGAGGTTAGGGGCTCAAGCTAACCGACCCCCACGCCCCCAGGTTGCATCAGGGGTCCTGGCAGGCCTGGCTAATGTCTGAGCCAGTGAGAGCTGAGGGCAGAGACCAACACAACCCCCGGGGCCTAAAATAGAGAGAAAGCTGCCTGCAAAGCCAGGCTTCGCAGGATGGTTTTGCCCATACAAGGCCAGAGTCGGTGCCGGTGCCACCTGGCAGCCCCTTTGGGGCAGGGAGCGGCAGGGCTGACGGCCCCAGGCCTGCTCTGGGTTCTGCCAGAGCTGCCTGGGGCCGCCCCGGGAATGCCACAGGCTCCTTCTTCCTCAGATGGCTGACTCCCTGGGGGCTGAGTTTTATTTGAAATCCATTTGAGAGAAGCAGCCCCGGCTCCAGGCCCCGCTTCTGGCCAGACATGCCAGAGCCTGGACAGGGAAAGAGGCCCCAACCCGAGATTTCCCAGATGTCCCTCTTGAATGTGGAATTTGGAGCCGCTGCTTCTGGGGAATGTCTGGGCTAAAGCGGGGAGCTCTGAGATCCCCCCTAGAGATAGATTCCAGGCAGCTGTGCAGTCATGGGCCACGTACGTCCTCTTCTCTGTCCCAGAACGAAGCTGGTTTCACAAACCAAGTCCCTGTGCCTCACAGGGCCAGGTCTTGGATTCAGTCTAGGAAGGTCTAGGAAGGCACCTACGTGTAAGGGGAAAGGTAGCTCTTGAAACTTACCTCTGCTGAGGAGCTGTGTGACCTTGGGCTGGGCACTCACCCTCTCTGAGCCTTGGGCTCATCCTATGTAAAATGGGGATGAGCATGTCTTGCTGGTTTGTGGTGGGGATCAAATAAGACTACAGAAGGATGGAATGACTAAGCCCAGGGCTGGCAGGCAGTAGGTGTTGTGTACACACTCGTTATCCCTTGGGTGGTGCAGTGAGATCCACCTTGACTCCTGGAAACGGTGCACAGGGGTCAGCTCTCCCTCAAGTGGGCCAGGCACCTGCGTGTAGGAAGAAGGTTCTTGTGCGAGTCGGCGTTCACCCATTTGTGCACACTGGTCCAGCCTGGAGGCAGATATGGCTGCTGATCCTCCAGCCCGGTTTCTGGGCTTCTGTCTCACTGTCTCCGTCAGCCTGGACATGCCGATACTTCAGTGCCCAAAGGGCATCTCCCAAGTGCTTGTCACACCCCAGGATGCCTCATCCACATCCTCTGCGGGCTGCCACATGCCCCAGGCCACAAGCAGATGATCAGCAACTGCTTTGGGTGGTGGTGGGGGCCCTGACCACTGCAGGAACGAGGCACTTCCTCCCTGGGATGTGACCAGATTTCAGAAAGCTAAGAGGTGACCCACAGCCATGGGCAGCGTGGCCCAGGGCTGGGTAGCTGGACTGCAGGGCTCAGTTCATGCTCTGACTGTTGCGGGGAAATGAAGTGACCAAACTCCTAAGAGGTAAAGGTCACAGACCCTTTATTACATGCGTGGACCCTCGGGAGTGAACTCCAAATCGAGAGCCCCCAACAGAGGCCTGAGCTGGCCTATATACCTTTTAGAGATACATAGTATACGTAGCATTTCGGGAGTCAAGTTACAAGCAAGTCTCTAAAAAGTAAAATCTGGTTACAGAGAATAGATAAAGTTTCAAGGATTTTCTAGGGTTGTAAAAGTATATATCATTTGAGGTGTCATAGGCAAGCAGATTTACTAAGGCAGTGAGATTGTCCCAGAAAAGCAGTTCCCCCCATCTGCATTCCTAGATAACACTTTAGTGAGAAGTTTACTTTTG
>PVJI01019304.1:0-31320 GCA_004026765.1 Micronycteris hirsuta
CCTGTTACTGTAAGGGGGGCGGAGCCTTGGGGTTCACCTGGGCAGGGAAACTCATGGTAGTTGTGTTATGACATAGCCTGTGGGGGCGGGACCTGACAGCACAATGGCGCCTGCTCCGCTCTCCGCACCCATGCCGCCTCCTGCAAGCAATTCGAGCCCCTCTGCATTGGCTCCGGGGGTCGCTCCGGAGTCAGTGGATGGGCTGCACAGCTCCAATCCCCCGCGGGTCTCCCCAGAGAACTCTCTTGTGAGGCCGGGAGTTCCTCCCGCCGCCAACTCCACCCCCACAGTTGCTCTCAATCTGCGCTGATGGGTTGCACACTGCTTTCTCTCCCGGTCTGTCTGCCCGTGAATGCGGACCTGCCCGGTCTACCAGTCTCAGCCCTGCTGGGTCCGGATGAGCCGGGCACTGGCCGCGCTTAGGTCAGGCACCCCCGTCTCGGTGTGCTGCAGCCGCGCGGGAACCGCCCCTCCAACCGCGGACCTGCCATCTGCTCACCAGCTCACCACAGAGTTGCGGAGCACTCTTCCTCCGCCCTGCTCCTCCCGGCTCACCAGACTGCATGAATGTATCTTCTTTAATTCCTTGGTTGTCGGACTTCCTCTCAATTCGATTTTCTGTCAGATCTGGCTGTTTTTGGTTGTGTAAATTGCTGATTTTTTCCTTGTTTGGTTGTGCGAGGTGGCACGGCGCATTCCCCTATGCTGCCATCTTAGGAAGTCTCCAAAAAAATATTTTTTAAAAAAAGAATCAATCAATGAATGCATAAATAAGTGGAACAACAAATCGATGTCTCTCTCTCCTCCCGCCCCTCTCTAAAAATCAATGAAAGGAAGGAAGAGAGGGAGGGAGAGAGGGAGGGAAGGAGGAAGGAAGGAAGACATAGGACAGAACCCTAGAGACCACTGACACTTGTGGAATGGACAGACCAGAGGTGGTAAGGAAAAGTGAAAAGGAGCAGCCAGACTGGTGGGAAGCCAACAGAGTGAGGGCTGTACAGCAGTCCCAGAGTGATGCAATGGTCACCAGCGGCAAGTGCTCTGACATCAGGTAAAACAAGGATGAGAAGGGTTTATTTGTATTTGAGGACAACTTCGCCATTGGAGGCCTTGGTTACAGTAGTTAGGGTTGCATGATGGTGGGGGCGGGGGGAGTTCAGGCAACTCCATGATGCTGAGGAGTAGATGGGAGAGACACCGGTTCAAAACAACTCTTTTAGGAAGTTTGTCTATAAAAAGGAAGAGAGTGTTAGAGTGGAAGTCAGCAAGACAAACAGGGTTCAAAAAGGGACTTTTTAAAAATATGAGCAAAAGCTAAATATATTTAAATATTAAAATAGATGCAGAGAGTTTGCAGTTCTGTATTATAGTCATGGTCTCCCCTCCTTCTTACAGGAAACCTGGTAGAGAAGATCTTACAATAAGCTAGTTGCTTAGTATTTTAAGCCAGAGCAACTTCCCTGCAGACTTGACTTACTGACCGACATCTTCTCAAACAGGATGCTTCTAACATTGCCATTAAAATCTATTCTTCTTCCAGTCCTTGTCCCTTGGCCATATGTAATATAAAACTACTGATTTCCTCATCATCTTTAAAGCAGCCTATATTCTTCTAAAATGGGCCTTTCAACACCATATTTGCTAACTTACAAAGCTCTAATGAAGACATGCAAAATACTTACTTTGTCCTCTTTCTCTCTTCTTGTACCAGCAGAGAATCTCCATTGCTACTTCCATGAGAATGCTTATCTGTTACTGGTTTTAAAGGAGCTGTGGTTTCAGATACAGAAAAGGAAATATCTGCCAAAATAGTAAGTGCAGAGGAGGTGCTGATCCTAAGACAGAAAGTCTATCCTGCCTGGCCACCCTGCAATTACTCAGAGATATGCCCCGACTCTGCCTAAAATTTTTACTCCACCTCATTAAATTCCTTGATAGTTCATCTGATTCATTGAGCAAATGATTCTGAGGTTAGACAGCTTTCAACTATGCGTCAATCACTTGAATAGTCAGACTGCTTTTCCCCCACCACTTACCTCCGACCTACCACACTGAGTTGGGAACTTTGATGGGGTAGGGTTGGAAAGAGGACTCAAAACAAGGAAAACATGGGGCTTAAGTGAGGAATAGGCTGGGCCTCACTCAGGAACTACAGTGGAAGACTAATAGAAGCATCCAAGTCCTATGTGCCTGAAATCTTGGAAAAAGAAGAAAACTTCAGATGAAAAGCCTTCAGAAAATGAAAAGGTATCAAAGGTAAGCATCATTTGTTAAAAGATTTTATTTATTTTTAAAGAGAGGGGAAGGGAGGGAGAAAGAGAGGAAGAGAAACATCAATGTGTGGTTGCCTCTCACACACCCCCACCGGAGACCCAGCCCGCAACCCAGGCATGTGCCCTGACTGGAAATCAAACCAGCAACCCTTCGGTTCACAGGCCAGCACTCAGTCCACTGAGATACACCAGCCAGGGCAGCATCATTTTTAAAGTGTATCTCATGTTTATCCAGTGTCAGGAGGTAGATAAAACTCTTTTTCTTTCTCTAGAATATTTCTAAAATCTAGCACATACATCAGGGTTCTCAAAAGAAAGAACAATAGGATGATATATATCGAGAAAGAGAGAGAATAGATAGGTAAATAGATAGATAGGTAGATAGACAGGTAGACAGACAGATAGAAGGAATTGGCTCACAGGAGTACAGACACTGACAAGTCCAAAAAACATGCAGGGTGAGTCAGCAAGCTAGAGACCCGAGAGAGCCACAGTGTATTTCCAGTCCAAAGGTCAGCGGGCAGCCCTGGCAGGGTAGCCCACTTGGTTGGAGCATTGTCCCATGCATCAAAGGTCAGTAGACTAAAGAGGAGCCAATATTTTAGACCAAGTCTAAAGTCAGGAAAAGCTGATGTCCTAGCTCAGAAGCAGCAATCAGGAAGAATTATATCTTATTCAGAGGAGAGTCAACCTTTTCATTTTATTCAAGCTTCAATTGATTGGATGAGGTCTACCCACATTAGGAAAGGTGATCTGCTTTACTCAGTGTACCAATTTAAATGTTAATCTCATCCAAAAACACCCAGCATAATGTTTAACCAAATATCTGGGCACCCGTGGCCCATCAGGTTGACACATAAAATTAACCATCATACTAAATTAGTAATACGGTTCAGTCACATCTTTCATTCAGCATTTACAAGGCCCTGTTCTAAGGAATAGAACAAAAAGGCAAATTGGAAAAACATGGTGAGTCACCTAATGTAACTGTAGTTTAAAGTGTATGAGGCGAAACAAAAGCCATTTGCAAGATGGCAATGGTAAAGGAAACCCAGTTTCCCAATCTCCCCCACAGGACTTTCTAAGAACTACCTTCGGCCCAGAATCCTTTTGAAATTGTTTCAGTTCAACTACTAAATATTTCTGAGAAGAAACTTACTTCCCATTCAGCTAACTTCCCATCTCCTAGAGCTTCTTTCCCTCTCAGAGTTTCCATAGGCTAGGTTATAGATTTAAGAGGTGTCTGAAGGGGAATCAGCATCTAATCAACACTTCCAGCATATTTCGTGAAACATATTTCAAGTCCAAACAATGAATTTCAAGTTCATGAAACAAATATCTATTGTCACCCACCGTGAATGAATGGTATTGAACATTTATTGGAATCCATGTGTGGACACAAGGAAAAGCCTTCCATTTCATGACTATTCACTGGGTGCTTACAACGCATGCAGCACGCAGTCAGGTATGACAGCAGAGGACCATGGAAGCACCAAAACCCTGTGTGCCCAAAATCTTGGACGAGGGAGACAAGTCCAGAGGAAGAGCCTTCAGGAAATGAAAAGGCAAATAACTTGCCAGCTAATCTAAACTTCAGGGGGAAAAACACACAGTTTCTATCCTTCAGCTGCTTTCAGAGGAGCGTGACAAATTAACTACGTGCTCGGATAAAGAACAAGGCATAACGACAAAACAAGAGGCACTATTAGCTGGGGTGTGGCCGTGGCTACCACCACCTGCTGCTACAGCTGCTTCTTCCTTGGGCTAGATAAGAATGAATCCTTCCTGCTTAGTAAAACTAAGACTCATTTTTCAGTGGGAACTAATAACAAAAATAAGAAAAGAAAAAATACTAAGGAATTTTTTAAAAAACGGAAATTTTCAGCCAAGGGAACGCTGAAGCCTAACCAGAAACGTCTCATCGATACCACGTGCCTAAGTCTGACTGTTCTTGGATAACAGACCCAGGTCCTCGGGGTCCCAGCCCGCTCCCGAAGTTCCATCTTCCCGAAGCCTTCCTCATGACCACCGTTGTCAAAAACAAAATGAAAACAGCTTCTTTTCCCATTTTAAAATTGCTTAACTCATGTAATGCCAACAGTAGTACAGATAATTCTAACAAGTTTTGAGGAAACAATTTGGTAATGTCTAATAAGAGCCCAGGTAAGTCCTTTGATTGAATTATCTGCTCACTTTCAGAAATATAGCCCAGGGAAATAACTAGACATGCAAAACAAACCTAATGCAAAAAAGATATTTGTCATAGTAATATTTAAAAGAGAAAAAAAATAGAAATAACCCAGATGCCTAGCAATAGGGAAATTACTAAGTTATAAAACATCCATTAACATAATGTCAGTCATTTTTAAAGATTTTTTTAAAAGTTTAATAATATGAGAAAATTCACAAGTGAAAAAATCAGTATACAAAGTTATATACATAGTATATGTATGTCAATAAGTACAAAAATGGTCAAAGAAAAAAGTCTAAACATGCCTATAACTCCAGGTGTTTGCAATGAGAGGACTCTTCTCCTTTACTTGACAAAATTTCTATAATAAGCATGTATTGTTTGAACACTCAGCAAAAAAAAAATTTTCTTCAATATATGCCCTCTTGTGGACCTCATATTAGTAGATTACCTGATGCACACTGGGCGCTTAATAAACATGTGCTGAATTCATTCACTAATGGAAGAAGTGAGCTCCTTTTTTTTTTCTTTTTAAACATTTTATTTATTTATTTATTTATTTATTTATTTTCAGAGAGAGGAGAGGGGAGGGAGAAGGAGCAATGTATGGTTGCCTCTCACATGGCCCCCACCGGGGACCTGGCCCGCAACCCAGACATGTGTCCCAACTGGGAATCGAACCAGCACCCTCTGGTTCCCAGCCCGTGCTCAATCCACTGAGCTACACCAGCCAGGCCTTTTTTTTTTTTTTCTGTCTGAGGAATGTGAAGCAAGGGAAAGTTAACTGCACTTGGAACGAGGGGGCCTGGATCTGAGAGACCGTGAGAGACCACAGCCCTTCCTCGTCCACGAAATGGAGGGAGCACCTGCCTAACCTCCCTCAGGAGACTCTGGTGGGAAGCAAATGAGACAATGCCTGCAAACTTATTTTATAAATTGAAAAACTCTACACAACATCTAAAGACAAACACTAAGGAACTACTGTTATTTCTGCCCTTCTCGGTTTATTGCAGAACAGGAACAATACAAACCGGAAGCCCACCCAAAAATCAGCCCTTTCCCAGAACAGTTTACCAAATCCCCCACATCTCCAGGTGCCCAAGAGCAGGTGTCTCCTGGGCGGTATCTTACAGAACTCAAACTGTTATACAGTTACAGTGTCAACGTATTTAAAATATACAGTAAAGACCTTCCCCACGTACACCTGGACTCTCTCACAAGAGGCAATAAGAATTTTCAGGTCTGATATTACATGGGCTTCCTAAGTAATATTTCTGCCTCGTTTCTCCCATCCAACCATTTCTGTGCTTTATCATCAAAATACTCTTCCTGGATCATAAAATCACAGACTCTATAGCTAGAGAAATACTTTTCAATCACATGGTCCAAACGCCTTAGAGATAAGAAATCTAAAGCACCTAAAGCCCAGTCGTGTTAAAAATAAGTAAGTGACTGAATCAAGGTCAGAATATTGATGTCATTTCCCTCCTCAGAAACCTTCAGATACATTCTGAACTCCTTAGCATCACTTTCAAAGCCCTTCACAGCCTGGCTCCAACGTACGACAGACTCTCCTCTCACTCTAGTCTCCCCCACAAACCCTTGGCTCTAGTCCAACCAGTTTCTTCTCCATCCACTGAACTTCAGCCTCTTGGCCTCATCTCAGATGTTCTCCTGGAGGGCCCCTCACCTTCCTCACCAAACTTCACACATCTGCAAGGTTCACTTGTTCAGAAAGCCTCCCCTGGCCAGCTTGGCCCAGAGGGCAGCTCTCCTACCTCCGGGCTCCCGAAGCTCTCAGTGTCCGTTACCCTTGTGTATATCCTTTGCAGCCCTGGCACTGTGATTTCTACATTTACCTGTCTTATTACCTCTCCCCCACCTAGATTATAAATAACTTCCTTAAAGGTGAGGGTCTTTTATGTTTCTCCACAGTCCCCAGCTGCACCTCTCCATGACTGTATGGGATGTAAGTTGCTGTTCTAACTTATTTCATTTGATCCTCACAATTTTCTCAATGAGAAAACGGAGCCTCACACAACTAAAAAGTGGCAGAGCCACGATGGGAACCCAGTTCCCTCAGCCTCCAAAAGCCGCAGCCGTAAACCAGGCTGCCTCTAACCCGGCCAGCACCTCGCGCGGGGCAGGTGTGCCAGAACTGCTCTCTGCTGGCCCAGCTGTCACCAGGGTGAGGTGCAGAGCCAAGGTACACATGACAAGGAAGCAGAAGCAAGCTTGATACTCACCTCTTCTGAGGCCCCAACTGGGTTCCCCTGAGTCCCTGCAAAGTCTCCTTGGCTTCCTGGCATTAACCCCTCACCCTGTGCCAACTTAGGCAGCAACCCCACTCTGTCCCACAGGTAGCTTATCTGGGAGTCCTGACCAAATGGGTAAGACACCAGGAAACGAGAAGCCAAACTCCTCTGAAGCTGAGCCAGAAAAGTGATTCTCAAGAAACTAACTGGCTCACTGGAAGGGAGCTCCTCCCTATGGCCACCCGGTGTCAGCTCCTGTGTGTTCCTCTCAGGGCTCGTCAGGCAATTTTGGGGCTGTAGAGACAAGGCCTCTGCCAACGAGTCCTGTCCAGCTAAGCTAGGGTGGCAGCAAGGAGGGCCCGAGTCTGTCCCACTCGCTGGGCCCAGGGCCACACCTTCCGCGTGCTCACTCGGAAGCAGGCTGAGCTCTGGTGGTAACAGCCACCATGGATAGAGTGCCTGCCGTGTGCCAAGCACTGTACCAGTGCTTGAAATGTTTGTCTCAATTAATCCTTGTTAATAGTCCATGAACTTTATGGACTAGTGCAGTAGGGAGGACACAGGCTCTGGGGTCCAACTGTCAAAGTTCAGAATCCCAGCTCCACCACTTACAAGTACATTCACTTGAACCTGACACTGAACTTCTCTGTGCCTCAATTTCCTCATCTGAAAAACGACCACTACACTACACTTAATTCCCAGAAATGGTAGGAGAATTAACTGAATTAATAAGTTATAATTAATAAGTTCAATATATGTTAGCTAAACGATTATGTGGGCATGATCTCTAATTTACAGAGGTAGCAACTGAATCTTTGAGAGCTTAAGTCATTTGCCAAAGTCACGTAATTAATAAAGGACAAAGAGTGGATTTAAATCCAGGTCTAGACACCTGACACATCCCGGTGCTTGAAGCCTCACTCTGTTTTCTCCCTATCTTTCTGTATCTCTGTCTCTACCTCTCTCTCTCTCTCTCTCTCTCTCTCTCTCTCTCTCTCTCTCTCTCTCCTACACTTAGGGAGCAGCTGGGCTGGTAAAAGAACTACAGTAGGGCCCAGGGTAAAATAAAGTTTGCAGGCTCATCCTGGAGAAGCAGAAATCTACAGAGCCCAGAGCCAACTCTGAGAATGTGGGGGTCTGGGAAAGCTTCACTCACCCCACCGACAGTAATTTCACACAATGACATCAGGCTAAAATTAGTATCAAAGGCAGCATTGAAAAAGAAAAGTCACAAAAGGGTGTCACGGAGCCTTAGCAGAGCGGGTTTTCAGCAGCAAGGGGAGGCCCCACCGAGCGTGGTAGAGGGCTGCTGGGTGAGTGCAGGAGCCTCAGAAAAATGTTTGGCAGCAGTTAGTGTGAGCGGTTTTGTGCATCTTTCCCTCTACCCGTCCCTTAGCTATTGTTCCACCTCTCCTGGTCTGGTGTGAAGTAAGTGTAGTTCCCTAGAGACAATTCCACAAAGCCACAAACAACTCTGCCTTCTCACGGCTAGCTTTCTTAAGAGAAGCTAACAAATCCTGCTTCCAGACCTCCAGCAACATACACTGTTCTCCATCTCTGGGAATGCTTGCGGGCATGCTTTCGGTGAGGGGCTGAGACACCAGCTCAGGGACGATCCATCAGAGCGGCCTTCACCACCACATCACCTACCACAGCATTTCCTAAGGAGCCCAGTTGCCTGCTTCCTGCTCACGGTGCTCCTGAAAAGGAGGGTCAGAAAGCACACAGGGCTGGACTCCTGCCCCACTCTCCTTCGTCAGCCAGTCCCGCAACTGACCTCACCTGCCTGGTTCTAGGAGTCCCCAAAGGGTTACCACTGAGACAGAGTCGGGTATGGAGGGAATTAGGCCCAGAGAGCCTTGCTCGAGAATTGCATTTATCTTTGAAACCCAGCACCTGGCAGTTGGTAGGTAGGTGACAGTATCAGTGAAATTAAATTGTTTTTAAAGGTCAGAATGCCTAAATGTTGGTTAGAAACAAGCCATAAGTCCGGCCCGTTTCCTGCTTGTCAGCTTGTCTCTAATCTTCCCAGAACAGGCTGCTGCCTGTGCCGCTGCAGCTCCCAAATCCCCTGGGCCCTGCTCACGAAGGGTGGAGACGCTAAACGCGCCACGTCCTCTTCCAGAGAACTGAGCTCAGCCGGCTTCACCCTCCATCTCCCCACGCTCTGGCCCATTACACACCCGAGAATAAAACAAGGTGAATTTCACACCGGACTAAGGAAATTTCTACCACCTTTCTAATCAGCCTCTGACAACACAAGTTACCGGTACATTGCATAAAAAGCAGAAACAGAGAGAGAGCAAACCCAGCTCCTGAATCGCTTCCTCTCAGCAGCAGCTGCTGTTGACCCCACACTCAGACCCGCAAGCACATGTAATGCACTCACATACATTCATAGCACCCATTCTGAACTCTGAAGTGACAGAGTCATGTCGACATGAAGACACCACACAGTTCACATATGTGTTACGTGGGCCCCGGACCATGTAGAACCCCACCTCACCCTTCACCACATGTGCATGCTAGGAGCATGCGCACGTGTCCCTCTGTACCCATGTGTTGTGTCAGGTTTTATGGGGGAGAAGAGGAAAACATGAAGCAGAGACCCCAATATCTGTGGAAACAATTTCCTGCTATTTGTTTCAGACAACCACAGGCAGGAAACAGCCAGGAAAGTTATCAAAACAATGACAGCCCACTCCGGAAACTGAATGTGATGCTCAGGGGAGGCTGTGGAGGAGGCAAAGGAACAGGAAGTCATGTGACAGCAAAACATGAGAAGTCTGTGCGAGGGCAGGGAGCCTACCAAGCGGGCCCTCGTTCCCCAGGGCCAAGGGGCCTCTGGCGCAGAGACTCCACTCACCACACCCACAGTAGGCAACTTCAGGCCATGATACACACAGTTGTGCAAGAGGAGAAACAGGGAACTCACAACCTGCTCATTTGGAGGAAGGAAGGCACAAGAGACCAAAAAAAATAAATAAAAAGGCAGCATGCAGGGCTCTGCCACACCTGCCCCTGCCTCCGCCTCCCTGTACTAATCACAGAATGAGAACTTGAGAGCAAAACAGAAGGCGACATATTATTTCACCCAAATCCAACAATTTGCCGATAAAACTCAAGTCCAGGGCAGGCGAGTGACTTTCTCGTGGTAACAGAGGAAACCAGTTGCTGAGCGGACACAGAACCAGATCCCCTCACTCCCAGCCCAGGGCCCTCACCCACGTCTGGATCTCCCAGAGCCCACAGTGTGTGCACAAACCTCCAAAATGAACTGTTTAAAACTCCCCATTGTCCTTACTCGGGGTAGGGGGTATAACGGGATCAGCCCTTCAAACCTGCCAGTAAATGAAAGGTTCCGATGTTGGCACGGCAGACCATTGCTGTGGGAGATGGAACCCCACTACAATGCCCAGGCTGCAGCCCGTCCCCACCGCTGCTCCCAGCTTGCCCCCACTCGTAAACAGAGCCAGGTGAAGCGGCTGAACTTCGTGGAAGCTCCATCTCCACGTGAGGATGTGGCTGGGCCTTCGAGGAAACACAGAGAAACCCACCAGCTGGTAAGCCACCCAGGGGACAGGCAGAGAAGTGAAATGCGCCCTGGGGAGGAGTGGGCAGGAAGAGGGTATAAGAGGAAAGAAGCACATGAAGAATGAAAGGATGATGTGCATAAAAGACACTGACTTAAAACGCCTTCTCTAGCATAAATGTCAGCGTGATCTCATCCATTCTCAGAACGAAATGCACCCCCCAGTAGGCCAGAGAAAGGAAGAAAGCATAGACTACATTGTCAGTTTCACAGAGGGACAAGACCCAACAGTGGGCCACTGGAGAAGCCAAGATTCCATTGCCTTCCAGAACTCAGACATCCAGCCCACACTCAGGAAGATGCACATATCGGTGTTTGAGAAATCCCACTTTCAGTTGGTCCAAGGTGAGACCGACAGATCTCAGGTTGTAACCAACATCCCAGAGCAGCCGGCCTTATCATCTCCCCACCGGACTGCTCAAGAGTAAAGGCACATTTGCTCCAGTCCTGCAGGCAACCCGGCTTCGAACTCTGGCTCTAGCACACGGGCTGCAAGGGCCAGGGCACACAACTACGCTTGAATCCCGTCATCTCTAAAACCAGGCTGAGAGCCCTGGCTGGTGTAGCTCAGTGGATTGAGCGCGGGCTGGGAACCAGACGATCCCAGTTCGATTCCCAGTCATGGCACATGCCTGGGTTGCAGGCCAGGTCCCCTGTGAGGGCCATGTGAGAGGCAACCATACATTGCTGTTTCTCTCCTTCTCTGTCTCCCTCCCTTCTCCTCTCTCTAAAAATAAATAAATAAAATCTAAAAAAAATAAAAAATAAAATAAAACCAGGCTGAGAGAAGTCGCCACCTCACGTGGTGTTGTGAGGGTCAAATGAGGTCATCTGGTTAAAGTGTTTACCACACTGCCTGGCAGGGGCAAGCATACGATACTTGTGGGCTCTCAGTTGTGCTATTAGCACACAATTAGTTGTACTAGTTGTCAGTTGTACCATAATTAGTAAGCATACCATATTTATTGGCTATTAGTACTTTTTTAAAAATTTTATTTATTCATTTTTAGAGAGGGGAATGGAGGGAAATAGGGAGAGAAATATCAATGTGTAGTTACCTCTCAAGTGCCCCCCACCGGGGACCCAGCCTACAACCCAGGCATGTGCCCTGACTGGGAATCAAACCAGTGACCCTTTGGTTCACAGGCTGGTGCTCAATCCACTGAGCCACACCAGCCAGGGCTTACATGCAATATGTTATACAACTCATTACTCCCAAAAAATGGACACTTACAGCAATTTTTAAGCTATCGGGAGACTTCCCAGGAAATTTCCTGACCTAGTAACCTAGCTATGAGCTTAATCCTTCTAAATTACTTCTTCCCCTTTGCCTTCCTCATTCACCCCTACCCCACACTGTGTTCTCAACAAAACTTTGTATTTACATTGTGCTTTTATGTTTCATAATGAATGTTAAAGTGTTTTGTGGTATGTTGTTTGGTTGCCTGCTCTTCTCTATTAACTTTCTCCGGAAGTCTTCCTTTCTTTCTCCCCTTTCCATCCCTCCCCTCATGGATTCGCAGCCCCCATTTTCCAAAAGACTTATAAGTAGTTAATATGTGATCCACCCCCAGGCTAAGAATACCT
Source organism: Micronycteris hirsuta (assembly GCA_004026765.1). NCBI lineage: Eukaryota > Metazoa > Chordata > Mammalia > Chiroptera > Phyllostomidae > Micronycteris > Micronycteris hirsuta. The sequence goes on from PVJI01019304.1 coordinate 11,899, forward strand.
ATCTGGCCAAAACCCTGAAAAGTCACTCTGATCAACAGAGAAAAGATTGGTGACGAGTAGAACTCAGCCTGCACCGTGTGACAAGGAGAGGAGACCAGGCCAAGCAGAGTGCACAGGCCAGGAGCTGGGCTGGCGCCCTCTTCCCCATCTCGGCCCCCACCACCCCCTCACTCCAGCCCAGCCTCCTTCTAGATCGGAGGTGTCAAGCTCATTTTCACCGGGGGCCACATCAGCCTTGCAGTTGCCTTCAAAGGGCCGAATATAATTTTAGGACTGTATGAATGCAACTACTCCTTAGCTGCGGACAAGGAGCTCGGTGCTGCCACTGGGTAGAAATAAGGTGCCGGGTCGGATAAAACAAGGTGGAAGGCCTTGTGTTTGCCCCCTGTGTTCTAGAGCTTCTTTCCACTTCCCATAAGTACTTACACCTGGCTCGACCACAAGCATCTTATCTAAACACCCAAAACTGAGCTTAGCATCTAATGGTGGATCCTCGGGCCCTTGAAGGGATGAAGCAGGTTCCAGTGAGGAAGAGGAAAGAAAATGCACAGCCAGGGCATTCAAGTTGTAGGGCTTGAGTTTACTTAGTCAAATCTCATTTTGCGGCAGGTAAGGCTAAGGCCTATTGAACAAATCTACTAATTCAAGGTCAGAGCTTAGTCACCAGCACCAGAACCCAGGTCCCCTGGCCAACAACCCTGCTTTTTTCTGCCAATAGGCATAGAAGACTCCTAAGCTAAACGGGATTCCCACAACTTTCCCCCTTCCCTGGACACAGCTCAGGACCCCCTACCCCAACCTACAAGCCTGCAGATTCCAAGGTGACCTGGAAGAAACAGAACAGGAAGTCGTGAGCTTTGGCATCAGTTCAGGGTGGACCTCTTGGGGCCAAACACAAGGGCGTTTGACTATAGGAAATAATAGGTCCATTGTCTTGGTGGGTGGAACCCAACCCTAGCAGGAGCAAGGAAACCAGTTTTGTGCCCAGAGATCAAGACGTGACCCTAAAATATCAGGGTGGAGAGAGGGAAGGGAGAAAGGAACATATACTTTAAGAAAACAAGAGGCATTTACAACCGTTCTTACGCACGCCTCGGATTTGTCTGTTGTCTTGCTGTGTTTCCCCCCACACAGCGCCTGCGCGGAGCCTCTGAGTGCCCGGAACAGGTGTGCCTCCCTAGAGGGTGGAGCGCACGGGAGACTTAGATGGCTCCACTCCAAAACTGTCAGTAGAAAAAGGAACCACTCTTCCATTCCCTAAACGGTGAAAGAAAAAACAAAAAAACTCAGATCTTCACATCCACCTCTCGACAAGGGAAACAAACCCTCCTACAAAATGCGGGGGATCGTGTTTGGGGACTGGGGCCTGGCCCACCTCAGCAATGCAAGAAACGGGGAGGGAAAATGCAGGAAAGGCTGGGCCTTCAACAACAAATACTTCAGTGGCACATTCTCCCCCAGCCGTGACATCCGAAGCTGATTCCAAACTGCCGTCAAGTCTTGGTTCACCTCATGAAAGATCCCTAACCATATTCCTTGATGCCTCGAGACTCGTTCCTTTGGGCTTGATCCACTGAAGTCATGGACCGTTTTAAATGAGGGACAGAGTCTCACACTTACCCTCAGGACAAAGCCTGTCGTTTCTCCCTTCCTGCCCTTGCACAAGCTTTCCTCCACCTGTCACATCCTCCCTTTCTCCTGCCCGTGCCCTTGGCAAACAGATGGTATACTTCCCAGAGATCTTGAAGGCGTTTCCACGGGCAACGAAATGGTTCCCTAATCTGTGCTCCCACAGTACATTGAACATACTTCTACTTACACCACCATGATGTAATGATGTATAATTTTTAATTTTTAAAAATTGAGATACCATGCCTTGGCCAGGTGGCTCAGTTGGTTGGAGTGTCATCCTGTACACCAAAAGGTGGTGGGTTCAGCCCAGGCTGGTGTAGCTCAGTGGATTGAGCACGGGCTGCGAATCAAAGGGTTGCTGGTTCGATTCCCGGTCAGGGCACCTGCCTGGGTTGCGGGCCAGGTCCCCAGTGGGGGGCCACATGAGAGGCAACCACACATTGATGTTTCTCTCCCTCTCTTTCTCCCTCCTTTCCCCTCTCTCTAAAATAAATAAATAAATAAAATCTTTTAAAAAAACATTGCGGGTCCAATCCCCAGTCAAGGCACATAACTAGGTTGTGGGTTTGATCTCTCTAGCCAGGGCACAGACGGGAGGCACATCGATGTTTCTTTCTCTTTCTCTCTAAAAAAGTCTACAAACATCCCTGGCTGGTGTGGCTCAGTGGATTGAACACCCACCTGTGAACCAAGGGGTCGCTGGTTCAATTCCCAGTCTAGGGCACATGCCTGGGCTGCAGGCCAGGTGTGCAGTAGGGGGCACAAAAGAGACAACCACATATTGATGTTTCTCTCCTCTTCCTCCCTCCCTTCCCTTCTCTAAAAATAAATAAATAAAATCTTTAAAAAAATAAAAAATAAGAAACCTATAAACATATCCTCAGGTGAGGATTTTTTTTTAATTGAGGTAAAATATAAAAAAGACAGCACCTATCACCAGATTCCATTTCCCATCCATAATCTAGACTTAATCATTGTTTAACATTTGAGCACATTTCCTTCAGTCTTTTTCCGGGTGACAGGCTATACCTCCTGGAATGCAAAGATTATATACTTTTATTCCCATTTCTTATAGATCTAGAGGTCAGAAGTCCAAAATGGGGTCTCACTGGGCCAAAATCAAGGTGTGAGCAGGACAGCACTCCTTCTGGATGTTCAGGGCAAATCCCACTTCCTTACCCGATCACGTTTCTAGGGGCGGCCCATATTCCTTGGTTCATACAGCCCCTTCCATCTCCAAAGCCAGCATCGGCAGGTGGCGTCCTTCCTAGACTGTACCATTCTGACCCCGACTCTCCTGCCTCCACCCTTGTGATTACACTGGGCCCACATGGGTAATCCGGGACCCTCTTACCATCTCACAATCCTAACTTCATCATATCTGCAAGGTCCCTGTTGCCACATAAAGTAACATTCACAGGTTTCAGGGATTAGGATGTGGGCATTCTGGGGAAGCCATCATCTGCTCTACCCCAGGTACCTTTTTTACACTTTACCCACAACAAAAATTTGCCTTCTCTCTCTTTCACATTTCTTCTGATACAGAGACAAGAGCACAAGCTTGGAGGGGAAACACACAAGCTCTGTCATTAACTGGTTGGATGACCCTGGACCAGTCACGTCACCTCCCTCAGAGTCTTCTTTCTGACCCGTAACAAGGATAACTCTTACTGCATGAGGAAATGGCAGTAAAAGAGCAGGTTAAGATATATAAGGCATTAAACACAGTGCCTGGTAGACGATGAGCCCTCAATAAACAGACCGTTCAATCCTTCCTTTCGCGATCCCATTTTCTCCCGGCCTTGCCCACGTCTCCATCTCCTTTCTCTTCAGTGACTCCGTCTAACCAGTTAGCAAAGAAGGCACACTACCCATCTCCTGTGATTCTGCCTGAATGCCTCTTGCGATGGAGTCTTATACATATTCAAGGAGCCCACTATACAAGATCCACCCAGAAAGTATCCAGCCACACACTATGAAAGATAGAGACATTTATTGAAAAAGATACAAGATACAAGAAACACAGTACACAGGACAATGACACTTCAGTCCCCTTAAAAGTAGGCACCTTGGGACCTCACACAGTTCTCCCAATCGCCATCAGCTGCCCCGTCGTATTTTCCTGAATCTCATCAATGTTCTGAAACCTCTTTTCTTTCAAAGGTGATTTTAATTATGGGAAAAGCCAGAAGTCACAGGGTGCCAAATCTGGGCTATAGGGGACCCAAGTCACCTGGTGATTTGAGGTTTCACCAAAAAACTCTGCACAAGATGTGATGTGTGAGCATGTGCGTTGTCGTGGTAAAGCTGCCAATCACAGTTGCCCATAGCTGCGGCCTTCTGAATAATCCGAATAGTTTCTGCAGAGGAATGTTCAGGCTTAACATAAAATCTGATGCAGATTCGTTGCTCTACTAGTTCAGTCATTTTGAATGCAATGGCAACACAGTATGTGTAGTCACTCAACGGCATCTACCATTCCCAAGGAGTAGTACAGTAAAGTCATCATTGTTCATGCATGTGTATTCCAGTCCACTCTCCTTGGCTGCCAGGTTACACGGACATGGTGCAAAACATTCTCGTTATATTCACAATGGTTGGACTTCTTCCGGACAGACCTTGTATATATTTGGAGAGGTCAAAGTCTTTTCACATTCATATAAATTTTATAGTTTCTTGTAACTTATACATGCCAGCCCCAATTCTGCCCTGTTCACTTATACATTCATGTTCTTACTTCATCCTTCTTCATTCTTTCTCTTTACACCTCATAAATAAGGACAGTACGGAGACAAAAGTAATGCCTGGGCCATATTAGGGAATTCCTTTAGCAAGAATGATATTTGTAAGACATCTCCTGAAGCCTGTTTTTCAGCTTGACTTTCAGCAAAATCTTTCCCAGACCCACAGAGAAAATAATTGTTGCAGAAGCTACATGCCCTCTGGGTATTTCTGCTCTAGAATTAAAACATTTTCTAGAACATTGTTCATGAGTTACTACCCAACCCTTCCACACCTGCATGTTAAGCCTTCCTCTACCATTTCCATCTCCAGCTGGCCTGCCAGGACCTTGGCTAGCAAAAGCCTCTCTACCCTCACTGACCAGGATGGAACCTTTGTCTAGGCCCATAATTATAATTACTCACACTTACTCAGCACTGACTATTTGCCAGGTACTATCCTAAGGGTTTTATATGTAACTACAGCCTTCACAAAAAAAAAAAAAAAAAAAAAAAAAGCCACGAGTCTTATCATCCCATTTTAACACATTAAAAAAACTGAGAGAAGTAATTCACCCAACATTGCACAACTCCATAATTTAACCTCATCTCCCACACAAATAAATATTAGTGATTTAACCTGGGCAGAGGACACTCTAAGACTTCCAAGGTCTCCTGAATGAAATCCACCTTCCAGAATGACCTTTGCCCCCTCCATTTTCAGGATCTGACGAATAGTCAACGTTTTGTGTTCCGTCTTATCCTCACTGGTGCACCTGTCCCTCACACCACACTCACAATTGCACATTCTGACATAAAAGTTTTTTCAAACCTTATAATTGCTTTTATGGGCCTGAATATATTTGTGAATAAACAGGGTCTGGTTCCTGGTCCCCGTGAAAAGTCCTTTTCACTAAATTATCAACTATTTGCATAGCCATTCTTTGGCCATAAAAGAAGTGTGCTAGGGAAAGCAAGCCTTATGAGAAGGAAGCAGGAGGAGGGAGAGTCCCTGGAATGGTCACAAAGGGGAGGAGATTTCAAATCAGAAACAGTCATAAAACACACCCAGAGTTTGTGGCCTTTGAACAATAGCAGCCCGGCCTGTCTCTTTCCATGCATGTTGGCATCTGACTTCCTTCTCAGCCCGTCCCTCCTGGCCCTGTGACCTTAAACCAGTACTAGAGGCCAAGGACCTGGGGCCAAACCACTGAACCCCAACACTATTCCGTGTGGGTGGAGGTAGCAGAAGTGTTCAACTCATAAGCGACCCGACTCACCTATGTACATACCAGCAGGCAGGGAACGGTTTAAGGAGTTTTCCTCAGGAGTCATACTTCCTCAAAGCCATGACTGGGAGCAAAGGGATGGGTGTGGAGGCATCACAGCTTTTTTTTCCTTTAGAAACCCATTGTCCCTTCATTCCCCCTCTACTGGGTTACATTCCTCTGTCCATAGATCATTTATTTACTGAGTTGGGTTCCAGGAAAAAAATCTCAGTTGAATTCCTTAAAGTCCCAAGCACTAAATTCAAGAGTGTCTAATTACGATGATCAAACACAAATATCTTAAAGCCTCTGCAGGAAATTTTGACAAGAGCCTTTGCACCACCCACAATCCCTTTGGGGACCACTGGGCCACAAACAAGAGGAGGGGGAACATCTGCATGCGGGACTTTTATGTCTGCACCTCATCTAACGCTCGCAGTGACCCCTGAAGTAAGAATTATTATCTCTATTTTGTGAGTGAGAAATCGAAACTCCAAGAAGCCAATTGACTTGTCCCTGATCCAAGCACTGGTAAAAAAAAAAAAAAATGAAACAAGGATTAAGACTCACATATTTCTGAATCTAAAGCTCATGTTTTCACTCCACACCATCCTATCAGCCAGCTTTCAAAGATAGAAAAGGTGACTGCTTCTAACAGAAATCCTCCTAAGAGATTTCAATGAAGAGTCAGAACCTAAAATGGGCCTTAGAATGAAGAATAATTCAAGAGGCTGAGCAGGAAGGCAAGCGTATTATAGAAAGAAGGACCCCCAGCTCGTGTGGCTCAGTGGATTGAGTGCCAACCTGTGAACCAAAGAGTCACTGGTTCGATTCCATCCGGGCACAGGCCTGGATTGAGGGCCAGGTCCCCAATGGGGGGCACACAAGAGGCAACCACACATTGATGTTTCTCTCCCTCTCTTTCTCCCTCCCTTCCCCTCTCTCTAAAAATAAATAGATAAAATTTTTAAAAAAGAAAGAAGGAAGAAAAAGAATCAGAATAAACTCATACATGAGAAATTAAATGCAGTTCAGTTCACATAGACTAAGGGAGCAGACTGGAGCCCTGCTTCAGCTTTAAATTGCAGCCTGAGAAATTCAAACTTTATCCTAGAGGTGATAGGAGTAACTGAAATGCTTTGAGTAAGACAGAAACATGACAAAATAGCATTTTCAAGAAGATTACTCTGACAGTATTAAGCAAGATGACTTAGGGAAGCAGTTCTAACTCTGGCAACTCATTAATTCTCAGGAAGTTCTCCTTTTCTTTTTTTAACTTTTCATTTTAACGTAGTTTCAGACATTCAAACATGTTTCAGAAACGGTCAGAGTTTCCATGTCCCCTTTATTCAACTTCCCCAAACATGAATGCTGTAGAAAACCACAATACAATGATCAAAGTCAATAAATTATCAGCAGTGTAATATCATGAGCTAATCTACGCATCTTATTCAAATTCCATCGACCTTCTCACTAAGGCCTTTTTCCGGACCAAGATCCAGTCCAGGCTTACACGCTGCATTTAGTTGTCTCGTCTCCTCCGTCTCCTTCAATTTGGGCCAGTTCCTCAGGATTTCTTTTTCCTTCATGACCTTAACCTCGCTTAAAAATATTGGTCAGTTATTTTGTAGAATGACCCTTGGGCTGGACTTATTTAATATTTCCTCATGATTAAACTTAGGTAAGGCACTTTGGGCAAGAATGCCACAGAAGGGATGCTGCGGTTTCTCAGTCCATCATTATCAGGAGGACCGCGATACCAACATCTCTCACTACTGGCACTGCTAACCTTGAACAATTGCCTCAGGCTTCTCCACTTCAAATGACTCTTTTACCTGGAAGCTTTTTTAAATTACCAATGCCTGGGCCACATTATAGACCAATCAAGTCAGGCTCTCTGGAGGTGAGGCTCAGGCACTGGTAGGTTTTAAATGCCCTGCAGGTGATTCTAACCAGCCTCCAAAATTGGAAACCGTCCATTTAGACAGTGAAGATTAAAATCCTGGAACTATGCAAGGAATCCCTCTCTTCAGAAAGAATAAAATAAACAGTTTCAGGCACAAATAAATACATCTGGACTTTGGCATGAACCCCTGGTAGGGAAAAAGAAAAGCCAAAAATCCCCCGACCGAGAAAGTGATGAGTGAGTAGACTGCTGTCCAATAAAAAGAGGAGGCAGGGCACTAATTAAAGTATCTAGCCTTCCTGGTCCACTCCAGGCCGCAGAGAAACCTCTGCTGCAGTGAAAGCACACACCATAAAGTTTTACTGTCGCGAGCCTGACATGAGCCCCTAATTGCCACTGAGGGAGGGAATTTTGGGTCATGTGATAAAATGTACAGCTGCACACACAAGATAAAACACTTCTGGGTGCAGCTGAATAAATAATTCACAGAATCTAGGTCAAAGGGATGTGATCCCCTTAAAAACCTTTCTCTCCGCACTTCTCTTTTCATCCCTAATCTCTTCTGAAATAAGAGAGCAAGGACCTTGCTGTAAATTTTATGAAATAGAAAAGCGTGCACATCTCCAGCCCCCAGGCTGAAGCAATGGTAATGTAGTCAACTTCCTTAGTGTTAGTGACTTGTGAAATCCAGAGATTTCATCAACCCCTCCCTCGGAGGGGCCATCTGATAACATGCACACCAATTTAACCAAAATGTGGAGGCAGGAAGGAGCCTGAAGAGAATAGGTTCTAAAGTATTCATCAACTACCAGGATCTGGAGCTGCTGGTGCGGGACAAGCTGCTACTAGGCAATAAGTGACAAAAGGGAAGGCAGCTAATACTCAGGGAGTACTAAAAAAAGAATTAACTCACCCTGGCCCAGTGTCTCAGTTGGTTGGAGGGTTCGATTCCCAATCAGGGCATATACAAAAGGTTGCCGGTTCCATCCCTGGTGAGGGCGTGTACAGGAGGCCACCAATCAATGTTTCTCTTTTTCTCTCTTTCCCTTCCTCTCTCTCTAAAATCAATAAGCATATCCTCAGGTGAGGATTTAAAAAAAAATTAAAACTGGGGGTGGGGGGACTGGAAGGGTGGAGGGATTGAGCAAAAAAGAGAAAGAACTCATTAACACGGACAACAGCATGGTGATTGTGGGGAGGGGAGGGGTGGGTGGAGGTGAAAGAGGGTATGAGGGGGTAAACGGTGATGGAAAAAAATAAAATTAAAAATTAGCCCTGGTTCGTGTGGCTCAGTGGATTGAATGCCACCCTGCGAACCAAAGGGTGTCTGGTTCAATTCCCAGTCAGGGCACATGCCTGGGTTGCAGGCCAGGTCCCTAGTAGGGGGCTCGTGAGATGCAACCGCACATTGATGTTTCTCTCCCTCTTTCTCCTTCCCTTCCCCTCTCTCTAAAAAATAAATAAATAAAATCTTTAAAAAATTAAAAAATAAATTTTAAAATTAACTCAATTATCCCTCAACTGCTACACAGCCAATTCTCCCTCAAGCCTCTCTAACGGGTCTCACTGAGTGGACTGGCACATAATTAAACACTAATACACAGGTAAAATAATTTATAGAAGGGCAGTCCAACAAGGTCAGGAATGGCACGGAAAGGTTACACGAAAGAGGCAGGATTCAGGTTAGGCCTTTGAAAGGTTACGTCTCGGGGAAACAGAGACAAGGAGAAACGCAAGCACAGGGAACCAGGTGCCAGTTATCACTGTAGACACTAATTTTGAAGGTGATTTCAGGAATGAGAGGGCTTGCATATGCTATTTATTCCCCTCAGCCACTGTATGGGGCTATTTCAGAGGAATATGCTGATCCTCAAGAAGGACCTGAGATTAGGAAGTAGGTGTATCTAACTCCAGAATCCACGCCAGTACCATTACCACGGACAGAGGCCCGAACACAGTATGCCTAGAGAACAGGAAGGCATGAGGATAGTTACAGAAGAAAGACAGGGTTAAAAAACAGGAAAGTATTGAGCGCGGGCTGGGAACCAGAGGGTCCCGGTTCGATTCCCAGTCCGGGCACATGCCTGGGTTGCAGGCCAGGTCCCCAGTGAGGGCCATGTGAGAGGCAACCATACATTGCTCTTTCTCCCTCCCTTCTCCTCTCTCTGAAAATAAATAAAATCTTTAAAAAAAAATAAAAAACAGTAAAGTTAGGTAAGCTCACTACAGTGGGACCATTTGTTGTACACCCATGAAAACTCGTCAGAGACATTTGAACTTGATCTTGTGGTTACAGAAAAGCTACTGAAGATTCTGAGTAACCAAAGGGACACCTTGAGCAAAGACCAAAGGGGAAGGTGGAAAAATTGGGAGTTCTGGGGTCCTAAGCTAAACAGATGCCACTAAGGAGAGTAAAGGAGGCCACACAATGTAGTGTAGCCAGAGCTGGACTGCAACAGAAGCTAGGGTTTAAACGCAGAAAGTTATACACCAAAGTCATGACTATGTTAAGCAGGTCACATTCTCCCTCTAGACTTCACTTTCTCTTCATTCACAAGTCAAGTGTAGTGAGAATTAATCTCTAAATGACCTCTAAAGCTTTACTACTCAAAGTGTGGTCCACCAACCAGTAGCGAGTGTCAGCCTGGTGCATTATTAGAAATGCAAAATCTCAGGCCCCACTGGAAGATTGGATCTGTATTTAAACAAGCTCCTCAGGTGACCGTAAGCACATTCAAGTTTGAGAAACTTCTCTAAAGTGTCTTCTAGTTCTAAAATGCAATAGTTTCAGACTCGAATTAACTCTGTCACTTCACAAGGGGGAGTAAAGAAGAAAAAAAGTTTACCTGTTCACTTCATTTATGCCATTTTCCTAGTCCTAACCATGGCTCTCAGACTTGCCCACACCCGTGGAGCTCTTAGGAAACACCAGTGGGGCAGTGCTGCCTCCTTGTGGTCATAATTAGTAAATGCACTTATTCTTCGAGTTCTTACCAGTGAAGGCGAGGCAGGGAAGGTTGAAAGAGTGGGCGAAGTCCAAGTCACAGATTAGAGGATTAGAACCACCCACAATGCCTGGAAGTAATCTCAGAGAGTGGTCAGTGTGCATCCTGGAGTGATGTCACCTTTCAAAGGACAGTTATTTTCAGACATCCATCCCCTGCCTGAACTCTGCCAGTAAACTGATAATTTTCCAAGGGAAGTTACTTTACTGTGACAGTTCTTTCTCATCCTGAGCCAAGTGTCTGATGAACACTCACCAACTCTAGTCCTTCTCTCTGTAGGCACCAAAACAAGTCTAATACCTTTTCACACAACAGACCTTCCAATATTTGTGAACCACCGCCATATGCACCTCCGTCTTCCCTTGGCCATTTCCCATTCTGGGCGAGGCACTTATGTTTACAAAGCCAAACAGCGCACCAGCTGACTGGAGGATACTGGTCTTTCTTACTGTGCTGCTGCTGCTCAGTCACCCCATACTTGTGTAGATGCACACTTTTTACAGAAATATAGAGCTTTCACTGGAGAGACAAAGATGAACCAAACCTGCTCCCTGCCCTCCATGAGCTCTAGGATATGGAGGGAACCCAATTAAAAGTCAGACCATGATAATCCAGCAAAAAGCACTGGATAGAGGTAAAGACAGACTTTTTTTTTGGCCCATATGATAAAACCCTCTGTGAAAATGTCCACTCTTGGTTTTCTGGGCTCAGTTTTCCTCATTTCAAGCTCAAAGGGGTAAAAAGAATGCAGATGTCCCAGATGGCACTTTTTGCAATCACCGTAGGACTGGGCATTCCCTTCTGGTTCATCCAAGGTGTTTGCGGGCTGCCACCTCGTTCTGAATGTCCTCTCTCTCCCATTAGAGCTCACCACATCTGCATGTGCAGCAGCCAGCCAGGTGCACGCCAGCAGAAATTCTAGCAAGCCAGGAAACAAGTGTTAGTCCTGTGGCTTCTACTTTGTTTCCTGCACTTCGGTCTCCATTTCTGTAAGACGGAGCAGTTGGATTAGCACTCCGTGGGTTTGTGCACACTGTGAGAGCTCCTCAGAGACACCCGGAGGCTGCTTCCTCTTGGCAGCGAACACCTAGAAACACGGGGCACTCAAATGTTCACGGAATGGATGCATGAATAAATTACTGCTATTAGAGCAACATGAATCAAGGACTCAATCAACAAATATCTCTAATGTCTGTCTAAGTACACTGCAGAGGGAAAACCAAGTAACAGTGGTTTTCCCCACTTTCCCCTTCCCTGGTTCCTGGAAGGAGGCCTTTGGAAATCAGACTGTGTTGACACAAATAATGTTTTCCAGATGGGCTTTAAGTAACTGTCAATATTAACAAGAGAAAAGTCTGTTTGTCTTAAGGGTGTTTTAAATTGTTAAGCCAAAAAAAAGAAATCTTTTAAAGGTCATGGCTGAACGTCTTTTATTTTTTTTATTTTTTATTTTTATTTTTAGAGAGAGGAGAAGGAAGGGAGAAAGAGCAATGTATGGTTGCCTCTCACATGGCCCTCACTGGGGACCTGGCCTGCAACCCAGGCATGTGCCCCCGGGACCACCTGGTTCCCAGCCCGCGCTCAATCCACTGAGCTACACCAGCCGGGCAACGGCTGAACGTCTTTTAAAGAAAGGGTTTGCCATTGCTAGCAAAGAAGGAGGAGGAGGAGACTGGTCTTGAGGCACTGAATCTAAACAACCAGCAGGTAGTTTTAAAAAGACATGTCCATCCCTGAGTTTTGCAAGCACTGTCATACACCAAGTAGGCAGGAGAAAGATCTAAGCCTTGAAAGCTGTAAGGATTTACATTAGCTACAGACAAAGGGGATGGGCTAGTTCTGGGACAGACTCAGCAGAGCCCACAAGGAAGAAGTGTACTTTCTTGCCGACTGGCTATGGGCAGCAGATTAAAAAGTTCATGTGCAAATAAGCAGAGGCTCCTGGGGCTCTCTGGTGCCTGGCTACTCTCTCTTTTGGATAATCTTGGAAATAGTCACATGGAAATGAATCCCAAATTCCAACAGATTTACAGGAATGCGAGTAGTCTTTTGTCAGAGTTGGTTCAAAGCTATTAACAGGTTAACCGTCCTGTCCCTTTCTCTTACTCTCTGGCTGCTGTAAATTTAATGTAGAACATCTCAGAATCTTTCTTCTTGTCAATGTCAATGGACTTCACGGATCCAAAGCCCCTTCCTGTGGTACAGAGGGCCCCACATCCCACCCCAAGTCCATGGAGGGGGAAATCAGAGTGAACTGACCGGGAGCCAGGACATGGGGAAAGCGGAGGAGTAAACAGACTGACGGGACAGGGAGGAAGGTCTGAGGAGGAGCTCCCTGGTCCTGCGGCAGCCTGGGAGTGGGCTGACGGGCCGCTCAAAGGGAAACATGAAGAACCCCCCACCAGTTTCTGTGTATATGTACAGCCATTCATCAGTAGAACTTTCTTTCTGGTAATGAACTGCACTTTCACATGCTTTCCAACATATCAGGCCTAGTTAAAGTGTTACAAAAATATCACTCAATTCAACAAACATTTATAGAATACTCCCATAGTGCCAGGCCCTACATCAGTTCAGGAACACAAAAACAAATAATAAACTGCCCGTGCCCTCCAATTAGCTTCATGCTCCTTCTCTGCACTGCCCTCCTGTCTGCCCTCCACCAACCCAAGTCCCACCTGCCCACGGTCCTCCTGACCCAGAGTCCCCTGAGCCACAGTGAACTCCTGCCACTTCTGAAATTTGGTTCCATTTATATCTCTAGGTTTTATGAACTGTATGTCCTCTCTCTGGTTAGACTTGAGCCTCCTAAAAACAAAGCTCATTGTTAGAATTTTCCAGAGACAAACCACATCAGCAGTTTATATTGGACCAAGCACTAGCCTTCAACCAGGGGACCATCTCCACGGCCTGGCACAGTGCCTGGCCCCCGGCAGACAATTTATAAACTTTTCCCTAGCAAAGACCACAGTCGACTCTCCAACGTGTCAACAGGCAGGGATAATCTGAAAATTGAGAGGGTAAGAATGATCAAACAAAACATCAGAGAGGGTCTGACTCATGCTTTGCCTCTTCCCTCCTCTTAGGTGAAGCCAAGCCGCACCACCTTTTCTCCTTCCTGCTGGACCCTTCCTTGTTCACTCTCCCCTGGCCGCCCATGAACACCGCCCAGCACTCAAGCCTGGCCTCTCCCCTTTCTTTGAGCACATTTCCTAAAGTCTCTGGAATGGCGCAAGGTAAACCCTAAATGTTTACTCTAGGTGGTAGTACTGTCTTCTTTTGCTTTAGGCTATTTTCAAACAAGGTTTGCCGCCAAGGGCCCCAGTGGCCTGGGCAAACACCTGCCTCCTGCACTTCCTGTTTCTCAAACCCACTTGGGCCTGCAGTCCTGGGGCTTTCCATCAACCCAGTTCCCTCTCCTTCAGGCTGGAAGTACTAAGATGCCTTCCTGAAGAACAACCAGGAGGCCTGGTCTGACCCACCACTCCAGGGCCTCTGGCAAGAGAGAATAGCCTCTGTCTCCCCTCCGTGTGTGAAACAGAGGAAACTGCACACAGAGTGAGGGCAGGGCAAGTTCCCGAACACACCGCCACTACAGCTGACGCTGCGCCCATGGTGGAGCAGGAGCACACCGAGGGGAAGCAGACCGTGCCAGCCCCTCCTCGGCCACCCCTGAGCACAGCCAGACCTCACTGCTCGAACGTCTCCCACCTCGACAATTCGGTTCTCAACCAAGCTCTTCACAGAAAAAAAGTCTTGGTTTTCAGACAAAACTTCGGTCCTTGGCCCCACCGCCCTTTCATGCTGATACCTGTCTGATCAGTCCTGTGTCTCTCAGGGACAAAGTAGAGAATGAGCGAGTATGAGTCAGTTCACCACTAACCCTCGGATTGTTCACATCTCAAGAAATTAGGCTGTGAATATTTTCATGGTTGTTTTGGGTTTTTTTGCTTTTGTTCCTACTTATTATTACTAAATACATCCAGTAAGTCACCATGGACTCTAAGAAGCTTAGTGATAGCAGCAAAGTAAAAGGAAAGCTGTGAGAACAATAGAGCTTTAAAAAGAAATAATTGCAAAGTAAGATAGAAGTGTTCACCTGTCTGATCTGGCTACCAAGTATGACGTGGCTAAATCAACGACTAGCACAATTTTAAAACATACAGAGGCCATCAACTGTGCAGATGTTACTAAGGGTGTGCAAGTGCTCACGAAACAACAATCATGGGCAACTAAAGAGGTGGGAAAACTGTTGCTGACTTGGATAAACGAAAAGCAACTAGCTGATGATAGCAATGATATGTGAAACAGCAAAGACGCTGCGTGCTGACCTCCTGAAAGACAGCCCTGGACCGAGTGCGGAGAGTGATTCATTTAAGGCCAGTAGGGGCTGGTTCGATGAATTTAAGAAAAGAAGTGGCATTCAGAGTGCAGTGAGTCATAGGGAGGCTGCCAGTTCTAACAAGTAGCTGCTGATAATTTCATTATCGACTTTCAAGAACACGTAGAAGCTGAAGAGTCTGTTCCCCAACAAGTGTTCACTTGCGATGAGACGGGACTCTTCTGGAAGAAAATGCCAAAGAGGACCTACATCCCACAGGAGAAGTCACTGCCAGGACACGAGCCAGCGAAGGACAGGCTGCCGTTGCTGTTGAGAGGGAACGCAAGTGGGAACTTTAAATTGAAGCCTCTACTCGCCCACCATTATGAAAACCCATGAGTTTGCGAGAAAAACAATGTTATAAAGAAAACAACTTGAATGTGACGTGGAGGGCTAATAGCAAAGCTTGGGTAACCAAGCAATTTTTCATTGAGTGGATTCATGAAGTGTTTTCCCCAAGTGTGAAGGAATACCCCCAGGAAAACAATGACCACTCAGGGCACTTCTTGCAATGGGCAGTGCTCCTGCCCACCCTCCAGGCATGGGGGCCCAGATGGCGTGGGAGTACAGCTTCATCACTGTCAGGTCCTGCCACCTAACCCAGCTCCTCTCAGCCAGGCCATTTCGAATTTTAAGAAAGTCTACACAAAGGCACTGTTTCAAGATGTGTTTTGAGGTGATTTCTGAAACTAACTTAACCCTCAGGGAGTTCTGGAAGGAACATTTTAATATCCTCACTTGCTTGAGACACACAGACCAGGCATGGCGGGAAGTGTCTTCCAGGACCGCGCAATCAGCCTAGAAGACACTGTGGCCTGAGTGCTGCTGCAAAAGATTTTGAGGGCTCTGAGGATGAGCCTGTGTCTGTTACGGAGGACAGTGTGTCTCCGGGCATGTCCATGGCCTTGGAGGTGGGTGATGATGATGTGGAGGCCCCCGACACTGAGCTGAGCGCCGAGGAACTCCCAGACATGCAGATGGAGCAGCAGCAGATGGCAGCTGAGGGGCTCTCTTCAGAGGAGGAGGAGGGAAAGGAGGATATTCAAGGAAATGCTTGGGAAATAGGGAGAAATGAAAAACTTTATTGAAAAGTAGCACCCTGACAAAGAAGTAGCAAACAAAGCAATAAACGAGCTCTAGTGGAACAAAGAGACAAACAGAAAGAACCCCAGAGGAACGGCTACCTGACGTTTTTATGGAGGGGCCTCCCTTTCCAAAAAACATCCCTCTATCACTTGCTCTCTCCCCTCCATAGTCAGTCATCAAAGCTCTCAGCATTAAAGGTGAGCTCTAGTATATACATAAATTTTCATTTTTCACTGTACATTTCATTTCCTTTTTGTTAACTTTTCATTTACATTTCATGTCCTTTCCATTTTCAAAGGGTTTATTTATAACAGCACATCAGACAAGTATGTATATATGAAAGCTTAAAACAACCCTTTCTGGTATAGCTCAGTGGATTGAGCATGGGCCTGCAGCTCAACGGGTCACTGGTTCAATTCCCAGTCAGGGTACATGCCTGGGTTCTGGTCCAGGTCCCCAGTAGGGGGCACTCGAGAAGCAGCCACACATTGATGCTTCCCTCTCCCCCTCCTTTCCCCTCTCTTTAAAAAGAAATAAATAAAATATTTTTTTAAAAAGAAAGCTTAAAACGGAATCATTTGGGGGTCTAGAATGGATTAATTCAACTTACATTATTTCTAATTGGAAAAACTGATTCAGTTTTCAAACAAATTGCTTCTCAAATATTCTTCCAGAACAAATTAAGTTCAAGAACTGAGATTCCACTGTACTCACTTTTTTGCCAGATACTAAGCTACAAGAGTCATTGAAAGGTATAAGGAAATTCAAAGGAGTAAAAAGGCTTGGGAAAGAACTCATAACACACTGTGTGGGGAGGAGGCAGGAAAGAGAAGGGAAGGGCACAAATATTGCTGCCAAGTTATCAGTTACTTCTTATGTTCTTAAGAATGCTTCATGTCTTTGTTTGGCCAGTTTTACCTCCCAGATTCTCATAAAGCATATGGTGCAACCTGTTACCTAATGAGACCAGCGTCACTTAGCTCCTCTTACCTTCTAAGCCACCAAGCCATATACAGTGGCCTGAGCCATCCCAAGAAGTCCAGAGCCTCTAACTGGGGACCTTCCACACCCTCTTCAAGCGACTTACAGCAGCACCAACAGTCACGATGAAAGTTCTAATCCCTTCTCTCCTTCTGTTGTTGCTGCTAATGCTGATGTCCGTTGTCTCTAGCAACCCAAGTCCAGGTAAAGAAGATTAATTTTCTTTTTTTTAAAGACTTTATTTACTTACTTTTAGAGAGAGGGGAAGGGAAGGAGAAAGGGAAGGAGAGAAACATCGATGTGTGAGAGATACATTGATTGGTTGCCTCTCGCATGCCCTCAACTGGGGACCTGGCCCGTAACCCAGGCACGTGCTCTGACGGGGAACTGAACTGATGATCTTTCAGTTCGCAGGCCGGTGCTCAATCCACTAAGCCACACCAGCCAGGGCAGATTAATTTTCTATAAATGGGGGAAACGAGATTGGGGGTAGGGGGAGAATGTGGCAAAACAGAAAAGAAAATGTGGCTCAAAAAAACATACATTAAAATGCAGCCCCTGTTCGCTACAGGTATTTGGGGTAAGCTAACCTATCTCAAGCCCATTTCCTCACTTACAAAAGGGAGAAAACTGTACTGACATCTAAAGAGTGTTGTGAGAGTCAAATGAGACAGCACATATGAAAATTTAGGGGGAAACTTTCTGAAACGGCAGCTGGCAAAGAAAAAATTTTAAAAATGGGCTCGCTTGCTCCCTTACTTCTCCCTAATCCCTTTTCCAGAAGAGTGACGCATTTCCCCATGGCCAACCTTGGTGGCAGCGGTGTAAAAGTGATGAGGGAGATTGTACATTCGCAGAAAATAAGGAAGTCCTTGTTTATATTCTTTTCTTTTAATCCTCACCCAAGGATACGGTTTGCTGATTTTAGAGAGAGAGAAAGGAAGGGAGAGAGAGAAAGGAAGGGGGAGAGAGAAAGGAAGGGGGGGAGAGAGAGAGAAAGAAACATCACTGTGAGAGAGAAACATCGACTGGTTGCCTCCCGTACATGCCCCCACCAGGAATTGAACTCGCAACCTTTTGGCCTATGAAACGACACTCCAACCCACTGAGACACCCAGCCAGGGCTGTTTATATTCTTTATAGTGTACCAGACATCCCACCAACAATTTTAATGCTATCTAATGGCAAAGTAATAAACTAGAAAAATCATACCACCAGATAGAATCCATATTTGAAGCATTAGCCATACCAAGCCCTGTTTTAACAGCTCACCTTTTGGGAAGCAGACCCTTGGTCAGGGCATTTGAATCAGCTCCAGTTGCCTAGCCCTTAGTGGAACAAACATGCAGAAGACAGTTCATCCCCATGTATGTTTCTGCTTGCGAGAACCATCTCCCCAAGGGCTGCTTTGAGGTGAAATAGCTTTGTTACATAGTCAGCATGAACTCAGTCCTAAAATCAGGAGTGCACCCTACTCCACCGCAATTTCAAACTTCTCCCTTGTAAAAAGAGCTTTCTGGAGACTGCTGAGCCCCACAGCCAAGCCCACCATTCTGGAAGAGAAAGATTTTCCATCACTAGGACAGACACCAAGGCTAGAGTCCTCAGCCTAAAAGGGTTTTCAGGAACTACTATAAAGGACACATGGACAAAACCAAGGGGGAGGGTAGAAGCAAGGGAGGGAGGTGGGTTTGACTGGGGTAGGAGGGGAGGGGAGGAGAGGAAATGCAGACAACTGTAATTGAACAACAATAAAGTAATTAAAACAAAAAACAAAAAAAAGCTCAGGACAAAAATAAATATAAAAGTGGACTTCCGCCAAGATGGCGGCGTAGGTGGACGCACTGCACCGCCGCTCACAACCAGAGAGTTTAAACAACGAACTCAATAGTGAAAAATAAACAACCAGAACGGACAGAGTCGAACTGAAGGGAAGTCCGACACCCAGGAAGTTGGGGAGGACGTACATCCAGGCCGGTAAGTGGGGCAGAACTGAGCGGAGGAGTGGAGTGAGAGGCAGTTTGCCCGGAGGAACTCACCCCATGAGCGCCTAAACAAAGCACCACCCCGAGCAACGGGTGAACCTCGCAGGCCGGCGACGTAACTGGAGAGGCCAGTGGGAAACAGCAGGGCCGAGACTGGCGGAAGAGGCAGTGGGGAACTGGGGAGCAGAGGGTGACAGGGAGTGGCGGTGAACGGCAGACACCATTGCTCCCTCCCAGGCCCCACCCCCAGAGGAAACATCAAAAAAACGACCCAGGTTGCCAGGCACCAACAAACACCTAAGACTCCGACAGGTGCGCCGAGATAAAAAAGAATGAAAATGGCCAAAACGAAAGATCAGAACAAATTACAACTAACGAACGAAGAGATAGCCAAATTAACAGATGCCCAGTTTAAAACACTGGTAATCATGATGCTCACAAAACTGGAAGAAATAGTT